>CATIWF010050439.1:0-16564 GCA_949630135.1 Balakata baccata
AATGTGTGAAAAGAAACAAAATGGGCAGCACTAATAAGCCAAAAGCTGCCTCTCTCTCTTTGTCCTTTCTTCCTTTTCTTTTTCTTTTCTTTTTTTTTTAATTTCTGTCATTTAATTATCTTATTTTCAATACCTTATCATCCTTATTTAATTTATAACTTGACACGTGCGACTTGCTCTTATTACGATAACCGACCGGTAGCAAGTCTACCTCGTGAGCATGTTCTAGCTAAAATCTCTATGTATGCATGTGTTTTGTATAAATGACATTTATAAAATGAATATATCCAAATGGAATGTGTGTAATAATGCATGTAGGAAAGTCGAGGATGTCACATAATCCATTCCCAATCCCCCCACACTTAACCAACCCAAAATTCCAAAAGGGCTCGAAAACAAGAAAACATAAAAAGTACTAAGGTAGTAAGGATGAAGAGAACTTCCCTGAGAAGAGAGAGCAGTACTGCAATGGCACTGGGGCAGAACTTAAAGGTGGCAGTGGGGTATGGTGGATAGTTAGACTCTATTGAAGAAGGTGCTGGGTTTTCCAAAGTTGCTCGACCAATGCCAAGTTGTTGGCCTTAAGCTCTTCAAAGCCTGCCTATTGATATTCCTTCATTGATCGTTGTTGCTCATCCATGGCTTGTTGATACTCCTCCAACACCATCAATCAAGCCATATAGTAAGCCTCCATATCAACTAAGTTTGTCTTGAATTTCATGCTGTCGTCATCATTATCTTTCTCAGAACTGGGCTCTTCTACTAGACTGAAGACAAACCGGCCCCTGGGGCAGCAACCTGTAATATGGGATTGCGAGGTGCCCAAGAATAGCAACCCTTTATACCCTACAAAAGTTTGGCACTAACTAGCACTGTAAAGTTAAGATCACTTGCACTTTTCAGCTTAGTTCAATTGGTACTATTGGGATCAAAACCATGCAAATGAGTAGCTAATGTCCTGACACTATGACCAAACCCCATAAGGGTGGTAGGGTAACTCAACACATGCGCCATGGCAAAAAAAAATGAATGCATCTATTATTACATATTTCCCTTTATGCATGGACCAAAGTAAAAACAAATCACGTGTACTCATTTTGTTACTTTCTTTTTTTCCAATGATGGCATGACAGATGAAATTATGCATGACAACATTGACCGAGTATATGAATTGCCCATTTTTCGAGTTAAGTGCATTATATTCATTTTGATTAGTTAAGAATTTCCAAGCTTTATCACGGTCAAATTTCTTCGGTACCGTTATGAGACTTGTTTTCCTAAACCCAAAGACTCGGTGCATAGTGTCCAAATTCACATTGTATTCAATGCTAAACAACCTAAATTTAATCATAGTATAGGCATTGTTCACATTGAGAGCAGTGAAAAACTCCCTAAGAAGCCACTTATAATTAGGGGTTCGTATGTGAATGAATTGAGCCCACCCTAAGTGTTTAGCAAACTTCTCGACCCTATCTATGTAGTTCAAAGCATAAAAGGGTGTCAAAATCTAAAAAGCAAATAGGAGCGTCATACCTTTCCATGGCGCGGAGATATTCCTTACCTTCCTCCTTAGTGTATATGGGGAAGGGGGCTCCATACTTATATGCAATGTCCATGGCTAATGGAGGTAGGGGCAGTGGTGTCTCTATTACCTTTTATTTTCCTTTGTCAATGACTTACGTGCACGTTCGAGGTGGAAGAGGTGGTGGTGATAGAGAGTATGAGGAGGAATCAAATGAAGTAATGTCCTTCCGCTTTCTGCTGCTAGTATCTTTGTTCTCACCATAGTGATAGAAGGGTACAGGGGCAATTTGGGCATAGGAAAAGAGATGGAATGTGAGGGGTGAAACCCAAGAGAAAGAAGGAGAAAAAGTCGATTTAGGCATAGTGGAGAAGAGGACATCGCGGGTCGTACTGTGAAGGAAGGAAAAATATAGGAGAGAGAAAGAAGAGGGAGTATTTATAGGCAAGGCACAAGACACGAGTCGTGCCAACATGCATGACTCGTGTCGTGCAGTTTAATTAAAATGGCCAATGGAGCACGAGTCGTGCACAATATGTGGGCTCTAGTGGGTAGCATGGGTCATGCACGGTGGCTAGGCAATTCATGATGGAACTGTCGTGCCCAGTGGTTGAGCATTTTGGTCATGTACGGGTCGTGCATAGTGGCTAGGCTGGGCAGGATGGCACGAATCGTGCACAGTGACTACCCCAAGTGACCATGCATAACAACTCCTCTATGCTAGTTTCGCATCTCTCCTGGAACACAATCATCACCACAACTCAATACCATTAAATGCATATAAGTATAGGAATGACGGAAAAGTTAAAACTCAAAATTAACAAAATCAAAATACTAAATTTAATTAAAAGAGAAAAGGATATGAGTCCTATGCTTGGGTTGCCTCCTAAGAAGAGCCACATTTTCATCTAGGCAAGACGATTCTGTGTCCTGAGATTATGGGGTCTTCAAAGGGGTGTTATTCACTACCTTCACCAAGGGAGAGCCTTCATAATATCTTTTGACCCATTGTCTGTTCACCTTGAACTTCTCACTGATAAATGGGTGTTGGAGTTCCACAACTCCATAAGGAAAGATTTGGGTCAATGTGAAAGGACCACTCCATTGCAATTGCAACTTACCTGGAAATAATGTGAACATTGAGTTAAATAATAATACCTTCATTCCCGGAATCAAAACCATACAAATTAAAAACTTGTCATGTATCCTTTTTGCCCTCTCCTTGTAATGCTTAGCACTTTCATATGCTTCTTGTCTTAACTCATCCAACTCATGCAATTGTAAGCGTCGTGATTCCCCGAACTCACCTAGCTCCATGTTTATGGCCTTAGTTGCCTAATAAGCCTCATGCTCAAGCTCTACTAGTAAGTGACATGTCTTTCCATAGACTAATCAAAATTGGCTCATACCAATTGGGGTTTTGTATGTCATCCAGTATGCCCATAAGTCATCATTCAACTTCAATGCCTAGTCCTTACGCAAGGGGTACATTATTTTCTCCAAAAAGGATTTGATTTGTCTATTGATTACCTCGATTTGACCTGAAATTTGAGGATGGTAAGGCATTGCTACCTAGTGTGACTCTATACTTCTTTAAGAGCCTATCGAATATCTTATTTCAAAAGTGGCTTCCACCATCACTAATGATTGCTCTCAGGGTTCCAAATCTGTTAAAAATGTTATCCTTTATGAATTTCATAGCCACATTGGCATCATTTGTTTTGGTTGGAATACCTTATACCATTTAAAAACATAATCAACTGCAACAAGGAAATATTCATAGCCATTAGAAGGGGGAAAAGGTCTCATGAAGTCTATACACCAAACATCAAATAATTCTACAACAAGATTGTAGTTTTGAGGCATTTCATCCCTTTTACCTATATTCCTACTTCTTTGGCATTTATCACATTACGACCAAAAATCATGGGCGTCCTCAAACAAAGTTAGCCAAAAGAAACCTGCTTGAAGGACCTTGTGGGCTGTTTTCTTACCACCGAAATGACCCCTATACTAAAGTTGATGACAAAATGCGAGTATGCTCTGTTGCTCGTCCTCTAGAACACATCTTCAGATGATTCGTTCAACACATATCTTGAAAAGGTAAGGATCATCCAAGAAGCAGTCCCCACACATAAACAAAAATCTCTCTCTTGGAAGGTCATGTCAAGCCTCAACACATCACAAGCTAAATAATTAACAATATTAGTATACCATGGCTCGTGATTGACAACAAACAATTGCTAATCAAAAAAAGTTTTGACAATTGCCTTCTTAGAAGCTAAAGCATCAAATTTTGAAATTAACCTATAGAGATAATTAGCTACTAAGTTTTCACTTCCCTTCTTATCTTTAATTTCTAGGTCAAATTCTTGCAATAGAAGCACCCATTTAATTAACCATGGTTTTGAATTGGGTTTGATCATAAGATACCTTAAAGCTGCATGGTTTGAGTGAACAATAACTTTATACCCTAATAAATAGGACCTAAATTTATCCAACGAAAATACAACAGCTAATAGTTCCTTTTCAGTAGTGGAGCAGTTTACTTGACTGTCATCTAGGGTCCTACTAGTATATTATATGACATGCAATGATTTATCTACCCTTTGCCTAAGTACAGTCCCAATAGCATAGTCACTAGCATCGGACATAATTTCAAAGCTAAAGACCAATCCAGTGCCATAATTATAGGAGCAATAGTTAATTTCTCTTTCAAGGTATTAAAGGCATCAAGACATTTATCATCAAACACAAAATCGGCTTCCTTACCAAGCAAGTTGGTTCATAGATGTGCAATTTTAGAAAAATCCTTTATGAAACATCTATAGAAACTAGCATGCCCAAGAAAACTTCTCATACTCTTAACTGAAGTCAATATGGGTAATTTAGCAATTAAATTGATTTTTACTTTGTCTACCTCAATTAATTCCCTTACTCGAGACTACATGACCTAACACAATAACCTACTTAACCATGAAATGGCTTTTATCCCAACTAAGAGTAAGATTACTCTCAATGCATCTCTCAAGCACACATGACAAGTTATTCAAACATGCATCAAAGGAGGTACTAAACATAGAAAGTCATCCATAAATACTTCGATACACTCCTCAAATATATCATAAAAGATAGAAAACATGCACCTTTGAAATGTGGCAGGGCATTGCACAATCCAAATGGCTTCCATTTTAAAGCAAATGTGCTAAAGGGGCAAGTGAAAGTTGTTTTCTCTTAGTCTTCCGGAGTAATTGGAAGTTGATAATAACATAAAAGACCATCAAGAAAATAATAGTAAGGATGTCTAAATAGTTTTTTTTTTTTTAAATCTGATCAACAAATGGGAGTGCAAAATGATCCTTTTTCTTAACTAAATTAAGCTTCTTATAATCAATGCACATTCTCCAACCCATTGTAGTCCTAATTGGCACTAATTCCCCTTTATCATTTTTAATAAGAGTGATTCTTGATTTTTTAGGGACTACATAGACCGAGCTCAACCACTTACTATCAAAAATAGGATAAATTATACCCTCATCTAAAAGCTTGTGAACCTCTTTTTTAACATTTCTTGCAAATTCAAATTTAGCCTCCTTTGGGTGTCTCTAACAGCCTTGGCATTGATAACTGATATTCCCCACCTAATGGCTTTCCTAAGCCTACTCTACTCCCTCAGAATGGATTTTTCTTCACTAGGGGAAAGGTCTGAAGCTATAATGACCGGGTACATGTCTCTTTCTCCTAGAAAAGCATACTTAAGTGTGGATGGGAGTTCTTTCAACTCTAATATAGGGGGTTCATGTGTGTTCTCCCTCGTCTTAAGTGTGAGAGGTGTCTCATCCTCACAAGGTTCCTTATTTACTTCATTTACACTCAAAACTCCTCTGGATTCTATTTCAATATCCTACTAATAAAAATCATAAACAACTAAGTCTAGACAGTCAATATAAGAACATTCATTAATAGGAATAGTAGAAGGTCGGGATAGAGAATCAAATACTTTAAATTCAATTGTCTTCCCCAAAACTATCATAGAGAGCTTACCATTGTCAACATTAATAATAGTTTTGGCAGTTGCCATGAATGGTCTATCAAGAAGAATGGTTTGCTCCTTATCTATAAAAGGGGAGGTTTCCATGTCAAGAATAACAAAGTCAGCAAGGATTATTAACTTACTAATCTAGATTTAGAGATCCTCTACTATACCTCAAGGCTATCAGTCAACTGAAGACACATGGTAGTAGATTTCAACTCTCCCAAACCTAATTGTATATAAATCGAGTAAGGCACCAGGTTTATACTTGCACCTAAGTCGAGCATGGCTCTTGCTACCTTTTTTTCCCCCATGGAAATGTCCATAGTGAAGTTGCCAGGATCTTTCATCTTCTGACGTAGTTGTTGCTCAAAGACTGCTCTCACTATCCCTATAACCATTACCTTTTCATTGCTCCCATACCTCCTCTTTACTGAATCTATTTTTTGAAGAACTTGGTATAAGATGGCATGTTCCTGATTACATCTAATAAAGGCAAGTTAATTTCTACCTTAGAGAACATTTTAAACATGTCAGAAAACTCTTTATCCTTTTTGTTCTCCCTTAAATGGCCAAGAAAGGGAATTGGGAGCTTGCATGGCTCCTTGGCTTTGTGAAATTCAGGGCCTAAAAAAGATCCTTTTTCTTCAATCAACACGCCAAGCTCCTCATCCTTTTGTATGGCTTCCTATATCCCCTCCTTTGACTATGCCGCTTTATCTTTCTCATCCATCATGTCACCTGAAATGGAAGAATTTGAACCATCATTAGCTACCTCAACCTTGTTTTCATATATCGTACCGCTTCAAAGCATTGTTATAACTTTCGCTTGCTCTAGTTGACTAGGTAGCTTTCCTTTCCAATTCTCTTGTACCGCTTCAACTATCTGCCTAACTTGAATTTCCAACCGTCTTAAGGAGGCTTCTATGGAGTCCACCCTCTTATCTGTTCTGTCAATTTTATCATGGGTGGCTAATTGGTATATTTGAAGGTCTAGTCTGATTGCGCATAGGAAAAACTGGTTGATTATTGAGATTGTGGTGTTGAGTATTCCAATTTCTTTATTGCTGGGGCTATTAGTCATTCATTCGCCATGAGAAATTAAGGTGATTCCTCTAGCCTAGATTGTAAGTATTTGAATATAGGTTGTTCATCGATCTCAACTGAAAGGAATTCGTCACATTGACCTACTCAAAATCAATACCTGTAGAAACATCTAAAGTAGGACAAGTGTTAGCCCCATGACTATAAACTTGACAGACACCACATACCTCATTTGTAGGGATGTTTCTATTATTGACTAATATCCTAACTTGTTTAGTTAATTTAGCTATTTGTGATGTCAGTTTATTGCCGCTTGAAATTTCATTAACAACCACCTTTCTTCCTCTAACACTCTTTTGCTGAGAATTTGCACCTAACATTTCATAGATATTACATAGATCTTCAGCTATCCTCTCTCCCATTGCACCCCCAATTGTATTGTCTACCATACACTAATATTGTTGGGACAGCCCGTCATAAAATGCTTTAGTTGCTATAGGCAATGGAAACCCATGATAGGGGCACTGCAGTAATATCATCTTGAATCTATCCCAAGCTTCATGGAAGGTCTCTGAATCCTTCTGGTAGAAGTTTTGTATTTATATTCTAAGCTCTCTTGTTTTCTAGTGTAAGAAAAACTTACTCATGAATTTATGGTACACCTCATCCTAGTAATTAAGAGAGTTAGGAGGCAATGTCATCAGCCATGCTTTTGCTCTATTCTTCAAAGTATATGGGAAATATCGCATTTAAGCTGGTCCTCATTAAGAGAGTTGAAAGGGAAGGTACTCACTGTGTTGTAAAACTCCCTTATAAAAGTGAGGGGATCTTCGTTAGGTAATCCATAGAAAGATGGCAGCATATTCAGATGTATGCTTTTCAATTCATAATTCCTTGCTGCCTCTCCTAGCACTATACATGAGGTGGTGTTGCCAATGATCGATCGAGCATAATCCTTTATGGCAAGTTGGTTGCTGAATTAGTGATTCTTCCTTTATGGCAAGTTGCTTGCTTGCCGATTCATGACTGTGAAAGCACTAGTATAAAAGCTTTTTATACAGTTTTATCATCATTTTTTTATCATCGTATCAACTCTCAAACCCCAATAACCATCCATACACACCTAAGAACCCCAAAGTGAGTGTTTTTCCATGGATTTTTGAGTGATCAAACACCAACACCAAGAGAGAAACCAAGGTCAAAGTGATCTTAAATCAATTAACGAAGTCCATAGTATAAACATAGCACGAAAGAAATCATGATGAGATCATGATAATGAGATTCTTATCGAGTGTAATTATATTAGTATCTAAATTATCCCGAGTCATAGGATTAATGAGACAGGACATTATTAATCCGGATAGACTAGCACATGTTATAATCCTTGATTGGAACAAGCAATAGATCTCATAAGTTGTGAACATGAGATGTTCAGAGTTAACATGTGGATGCTTGCTAAGAGTAGTCAAGTACATTGGATGACCTGCTATGAGACGATCATATAGATTATCTATTCAAATGTCAATGATAATCTAATTATAGCAATGGTGTAAGTATCTTTAGACTTGAGGTACTCAAGGATACCTTGGATATCGATTCTGTGCTTTGACTCCATTCCTTGTTACCTCATAAAGGTCGCTCATAGGGTGGTAATTGGATACAGTTTGAGGTATTCAAAGGTAATTAGGTAGTCGATAAAGGATTCACCACTCCTGATAGTAAGAGAGTATACCCATGGCCTCTTATTGGGGTCATTACTCGGGAATCTCTAGCCAGAGTGGAAATGTCATGAAGATGGTCTTCAGTGACATGTCTAGTAGAGTAATGAGCCTAAAGGACAAGATCTAACATCACTTGGGCTAGGTGAGACGTAGTCAGTCTAGCAGGATTTGACACATGGTCTATGCTTTGAACCGAGTGGGGTATAGGATGGTGAAAGAATGAATTGCATGAATATTATCTATGGAAAGGTTTGTAGTCAAGCCACGGACTTTCCTGTCAATTAGAGTTCATAATGTGTTGCTAGATACTGCTCATGACTTGCTCAAATTAATTGTTAATTAGGATGGTTAACATAACCGAGAACCTAATAGGTCACACGCATTGGAGGCGTGAAGAATAAGTAAAATGGTCTTGGATAGGATCCAAATTTAAGAGATATATTTAAGGTCAGACTGTGATGGGATCATAGAAAAAATCTTGAAAAATCACTCAGGAGGGTCGCTAGCCCGCTGGCTAGGCGAGCTAGGCCTGCCCAGCGTGCAGCTACATCCTGCTAGCAGCATAAGCTGTGTGGAAATTGGCCAATTTGGCCAACTTCCCCTCTAATCCTCCTATTTTCATCCCACTTTGATTTTGAATCAAATTTGGGTTAGAATGGGACTCTAAGACCCTATGGAAAAAATGGAAAACATATAAATATTATTTTTTAGCATAAAATAATATGGAGCCAAAAATAATTGAAGTGTTTTAATTTCATTTTCTCTCAAAAGATCAATTTCTTTGCTAGCACATACAAATTATTCAAGCCATCTCCTTAAGGGTTTTGTTCTTCGATATTCACATGGATATAGTTAGAGACACATCTATTTGAATTGTTGTGGTTTGCGACAACCTGACAAGTTGAAAAATTAAACAAATCAAGAAATTAAAAGATATTAATTTCTAACTATTCATTTCATCAATTAGTTTTAATGGCACAAGTACATTCCTATGAATCGGGTTTTGAAATTTTAATTTTCGCTACGTTTTATGATTGTGATTCATCTTTAAATCCCAACATTGGTATCAGGGCCCCTTGTATCCATTGAAGGAGCTTTGGTACCTTTTAGGCTCGGAGTTGACTATTATGGGAGACGAGACCCATGGATTGAGGGGCTATGCTCGGTGTTTTTTCCTTAGAGATCTTGTGATGATCTTTTCTAAGGCGGAGTTCCTGAGACATCTCAGAGTAGCCAATGATTCTCGTAATCCATTTTAGTCCAATTTAGAGTATATGGGCAAGTTGATCATGGCATCTATGGCAAGGGTAAGTATTGAGGTAAGGTTATGATAAAAATTATATAACTAATGATATAAAATGTTATGATATGTATATGACGAGTGAATGTATGCATACGGATATGTTGGTTTTAATAATGTGGTAGGCATAATAGTATGTGCCTTTATACATATTTGTGTTGTTTCTATATGAAACATTGTGAAATGAATTTGCTTAACATATTAGTGTATGATATATGGGTTCCATAAGGAGTAACATACGTAATGAGATATATATGCATGTTGAGGCATGAAATGTGTAATTATATTATATTTGTGCAATGCCTAAAATGTTGCATGAGAATTATTTGGATATGGTTGTTAGTTTATTATGTGCATAACATGTTTGGGATGTGAGTTTTATTATGGAGAAAACGGACATATGAGGTACGTGCATGTCAAGTATTATTGCAT
The DNA here is from genome assembly GCA_949630135.1 of Balakata baccata. Lineage (NCBI taxonomy): Eukaryota > Viridiplantae > Streptophyta > Magnoliopsida > Malpighiales > Euphorbiaceae > Balakata > Balakata baccata. The sequence goes on from CATIWF010050439.1 coordinate 10,053, forward strand.
ATGGTTGTATAGAATTTTGTATTTTATATGGTATGTCATATGTTATTATTTGCATGTTTGCTTGATGATGTCATATAATCGTGGAGAATTTGAAAGTACATATGCACTACTAAGCCCTAGTTGCTTAGCGTGTGGGTTTTCTCACGCACAGATAGGAAGATTTGTAGCAGTTGATAGAAGATAAAGCTCAGGGAGTCAAAAGTCAAGCCGACGTTTAAGGAGTGATGATACATACATGATATGGTGTAAAAGAGTTGTCGCATTGTATTTCCATTTTTTTTTAAAAAAAATATTGTATATTTGAGATGGATATAACTTGTAAATTTTATGAATGTAAATATTATGTTTTTCATTTGTAGACATGTGTTTTGGTTTCTAAAAATTAAAGTCATCATGGCCATGATGCAAAAATGGATTTTTTTCTAAATTATCGGGTTTTTTTTTTAGTAAAAATGGGTAACATTATCTCATATAATTAGATTTTCTCTAGTTATATGGAATAATGTTACAAGTGGTCCACCAAATTTCGTATTAATCCCTCATGTAGTTTGAGTTGTGGTGAAATAAATCATGACTATTGCTTGGTTGAAATGCATCCTTGTACCTATGCAGCTCTAGCAAATTTGTTCTCATTTTTTAGCGACTTATAGACCGAATTAACCAAAGTTCAAAATATAAAAGTTTTAGCTCCATATATTAGTTAAACCCCTGCAGAAGCCTTACCATGAAATGTTGTCTATTTTACGAGTGATGATCATAAGAAGGAACACTAGTTGGTTATTACTCTATGTTGGATTAGTTACATTGTCCCTATTAATTAAGGACCTTAAAGACCGAATGGATAAAGGTTGTAAGCATAATAAATGTTCCAAATTGTCCTATCTAAATTTCTACAAAGTTTTATAGTAATATAACCTACAGGTTAAAAGATATGAATTTTTAAATTTAGTATCTCAAAACTGCCTAAAGGCAGAAGACAAAACAAATTTTGAAGTTTCACTAAAAATTATGTAATGCTCCACAAATTCTGAAATTTTAATATAACATAGTTTTATTTGTTAAATTTAATTAGAAATACGAATCATTTAAATTAGACAAGTGTAGAAAAAGTTATAGAATTAATAATCCTAAAGGATCATATTACCACTTAGGACAAACTTTATTTATATATTTAAACTATATTAATAATAAGTATTTTAACAATATATTAATCAATTATATTTCCAAATTAGGCCCTCAACAAAAGGAAGAATAACAAAAGTGAACAAGATCCGAATTTTGGATTTTGGAAAAGCTCCCTTGAGATTTGTATATAAATGCATTTTAGTTTGCCCAAATGCATGACTCTATGTGTGTATGACATAATTTATATGTTAAAATGATGAAATTATATATTGTGGCATACTTGCCATTAAAAGAAATATTGTTAATTATATTTATATAATAAAGATTTATTGGCTTTGATATTATGGAAAATTAATTTAAAGTATGCTAATTTCCTTTATTTGGTGAAATATGATGACATATCATTTTACTATATGATTTTGAAATAAATTGTGAATATGTGATTATGATAATGTAAAATGACCATCGATTATGGCAAATAAAGATATAATGAAAAATAAATAATTAATAATTTTAATTGCTCATTTCTCTACCTGATGACTAGCTTAGAATAGATGGTGCACCATTATGGGGGATTACGGTACCGATATTGATGTGATTTAAGGACAGGATGGTTTTAGCTTCAAGAGCGCCCCTGATCCTATATATATATAGTTGTGTTTATACTCAGTTAAGGTGGTTGAAGCTCCATGAGCACCCTTAACTTGAGATTATGGTGAGTATGGTAGCTGAAGCTCTACCAGCACCCCTACTTGATACCTCGTATCCAAATAGTCTAAGCACGAGATTTGGGCTCATGACTATTGGCTAAAGATTAAAAATTAATAAAAAGGGAAAAATAGAATTTGAATGAATTACTTGATTGGATTTATTTATATAAATTTGTCATGTTTAAATAATGTATAAATAATATGGAAAATTTAAGAAATAAACTAAATAAATAGACATTATTGTAAGTGTATGAGAATTTTATTAATTGGTGTAATTATTTTATTTCAGTTACATGTGTGTTAAATGTGAATGTTTCAAAATTCATTGTGCTTTGCATTACGTGCCTGCATGGAAAAATTTTAATGCATATATGTGTAATGCCCACAATTTAGGGCCTAGAAATCATGCAGATTTTGAGGGGTATTAGTATGGACAGAGCCAATTCTTGCTCGAGAAAGGCTGGATCGTGGTCAGGAGAGGTGTTCCGCTCGCGACACTGATTTTCTGGTTGGGACTCACCTCTGCACTGCACATTATAAATATACGTTTTTGCACCGTTTTCTGCACCTATCAAAAACCTAGCCTCCCTCTAAATACCCTAGACCATGCAGAAACATTCTGTATCATTCTCATTTGCTTCTCCCTTGATCTAACATAAGAAAACACATTTATATTGGATTTTTCAAGGATTTAATTGGGGTTTTTGGTGTTTTTCATCAAGAACACGAGCTAGCTGCCAAACATTCCTTGGAACCAAATCATTCATCTTTGTTCTCGATTTCCAAAGGTGATTCAGTAAGTATCTCGTTCTTCTTACGTTTTTAGATGGGTTCTATTGTTCATTATCATATAAAGTTAGGATTTTTCCAATGTTTCGATATATTTCCCTCAGAATAGTCTATTCAGAACGGTTTATGACCCTTGGCTCGTATGTTTGGTGCTAGGGAACGGTGTAGAAGGTAGGAACAAACATCAGAACGTGAGGGATACGGAAGAGTGAGAGTTTTCGACTCCATTGTTAGAGGTTTGTACATATAATCATATTTATTCGCTATCTAGCTACATGTTTGCTAGTGCATAGGCAAATTTGATGAAATGTCACTATCTGATGCTATGAGCATTGATATGAATGGATAAGAATTGATGTTGTGGATTAATGACATGGATTACCCATGATTTTCACATTAAATTGGTATAACACGAATTTAATGGACTTTGGCATGATTAAAATGATTAAATGGACTGTTTATATGATCTATAATGTTTTGGAAATGGGGTTATGTTTTGGAATCAAGAGAATTGGTGGATGCATGTGAAAATTGAATTTTTTAGTGCTGGTGTTAGGCCTTTCCCGGTCGAGAAAGTGTGGTCCCAGTTGAGACTAATATGACATCAGGCTTGAAGCTGTAAAAGCACACCGCAACGTGCCAAGGTACAAATGTACTTGTATGAAAGGGCATTATACTAGATATAATGATATTGAATAGGTATATTTTGCCTACCATAATATTATAGGGAAAATATGAATATGATGTTAATGACATTTTGCCTATATGTCTTACCTTGACATGAGATATATGGACAAGCACATGATACAGGGTTTATGATGTAAAATGACATGGAAATTATTATATGAATGATCATATGTTACCATGTTAAGGTTACTGAGCAATATCATTGAAATGCTATTTTGATCATGAAATATTGTGACGCCCTACCTATATAACAGGACTATGCCTATTATTTCATCTGATAACAAGAACTATCTCATTATATAGATAGAATTCTACTATCTGTGCTTTTTATACTGGTCAATTACTATTCATATCATAAAGGCTCACATATATTTTTTTCACATTATATCAGTATTAAATTTTGGCTCAAGGCCTTATCATTGTTCAGATAATATAGTCTTGGGCTTAGGCCCCATACATGTACAAAATACACTTCATAACTGTTTCATAATACAGGCTACTGTCACTATTCCCATATGCATGGATATGGATATACAAGATACAAAATATGATAAACTAAACACACAAATCAGGTCTTAAATGTCCTCTTGATATGGGCTTTAGCAGACTTCTCTTTCTTCAACTTTACTATCTACAAGCTCCTTGACCTGTATGAGAAAAACTCACGCTAAGCTATCTCTAGCTTAGTGGTACATATAGGCATTAGGATTTTCCAATGCAATTATATAAACATAGCATAACATATATAGTGTCATGGCATATGAACATTATATCATGTTTATGAAAGCTATAAAAATGCCATATCACATGCATGCAGTGTCTGTGTTCAATTCATATTACATGCCTTTTATCTTTGCCCTCATTCGTGCCATTAATCTCTTACCATCAATCATACTTGGCATATTCATTTTCTTTTCAAAAAGTAACTCTAATAAATATAGCCCAAGCCTCATTTTCCGGATTGACCGGATACGAAGTGTGAAGTTAGTGCTCCTAGTCAAGAGTCAGATATCCTACATACCCACCGAGTCCTGTGTGCTCATCCAAGCTCCCCAAGTTAAAAGACTGAGAATAATAATGGATATAAGTGTCGAGAATAGGAGCACCTAGTCCAGGGCTAGCAACCATGTTCCCCTCTCATACCCCGTAGCGATACGTATCATTTATCTCCCTTTATAGTGCACCATTTATCCTAAAGTAGTCTTCGGTAGAGAAATAGGCATTTATACAAAGTACCCCTTTGTTTCAATCTCATTCTTTCTTGTTTGCATCATATTATATATAATTCACACATGTTCATAGATCACATTTAGACTCATTAACATGTTTTCATATGTTTTTACATCATACTATAACATTTGTGCATAATTGCTATGTTTTGGACCCACCAAAACATCATTTAAACATGGGCTACCCTTGCTGTGAATAGTGTCTTTATGGCCATGAATTTTTGGGCTAGTCATGAAGGCTACTGCCTCTATATTCATGGTCATGACAATTTTAGCATAGTTGTGACGTCGGTTGTGAAAAGGTTCTAACTTGTGCCTATGGTCAAATTTATCAAAATTCCACTTATAATCACTTCCTAAACATATGTAGATATCATCCATGGTCATTAGACATCAAAACAAACATGTTACACAACTCAAATCATCCCCTAAAAATGGGGTCACAACCGAGCTCATAACTCACGTGTTACACATACCTTGTACCCACTTTAATATATATGCAATTTTTATACTCATAACCATATTTATACATATTCAAACCCTCTAATTAACCTTTCTAACATTTAATCATGCCATTTCAAGTCTCATATTATATAATATCATATTACTTAACGAAGAGGCATGCTCAACAACATCATTGCACATAATTCAATATTTACATGCATTTATCACATTTAAAGGGCAAATAACAATGCGTATATGTATAAACCTCTATAGGAGCTTGACAAAAACTCAAGGAGCTATCTACTCTCCTTATCGATCTCCTCCCTCTTGTCTTTGTCTCCTATCACAAACAATAGCACATATGAAATACTGTCTACGGTAGTATGGCAAAAATGTAAAACTAACCCATACTCCCCAAATTATGGTTATTATGTATAATTTTACTCCATATCATAGTATCTCACTTCCAATAATCTCATAGAATACAATTACACACCAAACTTATCACTCTTCTCCTTCTATAACCTCCCTTCTATAGATTTCTAACCAAACAACCTAATCACCTCATATAGCTTTATAATCACGTTAAAGAGATTGTTTTCATGGATTTTCTTACCTCTTAAAAGCATAAACTACCCTTGATCATGCAAGGAACTTGTGAACTCTCTTGCACCAACTTTCTCTCTCCTACAAAAACTCACCAAAGATGATGATTTCTTCAAATCTTGCTTTGATTGTGTTATTTTTTTTGGTTTAGTGTTAAATCACTCACGAACCCATGAAGAATCACTCATATAGTTCTTAGGTGTCTAGGATTTGTTGTTGGCATTTAAGGATGGAAAAATGATAAAAAATGAAGATAAGATCGTGGAAAAAGCTTATATATAGCCCATTTCACGTTCATAAATATCAATATTCATGGTCATGAACAAAACCTTCATGGTCATGAATGTCTACAGTAAAAACAGTCAATATTTATCTTTGACTATGATGTTCATGGCCATGAATCACTTCGTTCACGGTCGTGAAGGCTGATTTTTCACACTTTCTTCATTTCTTTCATCTTTTTCTTCAAACCAAAGTCAAAATTGACCAATATACCATACATATACCCTTATATACCTCCAATACACCTCTCATGATCACTTTAAGTCACATAATCATGCAAAACAACTAACCCCTAGTTAATGGGTGTTACAAATATGGTTCATGCGATTAAAGGAAAGGACTAAAATGTCCTTACTTTTACTAGGACTGACTATAGGATAGGTGGCATTTCATTAAAGGTGATTACGGTATTGGGATATATTATGCATTTATTTTCGGACAAAGTGTTAGAGATGTGCCCAAAAGGCAATCGCCTTAATCACTTAGTGTACACATTTATAAAGGCATTCTTTCATTACATTAGTATTCATTTGCATATGAATTGATATAGATCTTAAACTAATTAATGAAAGTCCATGATATGAAACATAGCATGAAGGAAATCATGATGGGATCATGATAATGAGATTCCTATCATGTG
>CATIWF010050470.1:0-10138 GCA_949630135.1 Balakata baccata
TTATTAATTTGAAATTGTCTTTCACTTTTTTTATATTTTATTAACTTTCAAATTCTTTCTCCTCCATTTAATCGTGACATCACCATTTGCAATTGTTTGAAAGAGGATGAAGATGCTCTAATGTTGTTATCATGCACAATATTCATTTGAGAATAGATTATTAAATTCTCTAAATTTTTTAAAATATATGTAATAATATATAAATTTATATCGCTTTTAAAATTTACCAGCAGCCCTACATGCATGTATATCTATTTTGTAATGTTTAGGCATGATAAATATTAAATATCCTTGTATTTTTTATAGTTTAAAAAATTAACCTAATTTGCTTTCTAAGGATTCCTTTGATATTGCATTTAATTTGAAACTATTAGTAAATAGATTTTTTTTAAAATATATTTGAAAAAAATAATTTATAAAAAATTAAAAAGATTGGTCAATTAAATAAAAAAATTCAAAATCTATTTTTTAAATATTCATGATTTAACAACAATTTTAAATATTCCTAAGACTATAAATTAAATAGGTTAAACTAAAATTACATGAAGAAAAAGTAAGATAGTTGTTCTTTCTTTAAAAAAAATTTTTTTTTTAAATAAATTATATTTAACATATTATTTATAAATTAATTTAATTATTAAATAATATGAATATATATATATATTACATTTATTCCAATTAATAAGCTCCCTTAACTTAGTTGGATGAGATAACAGAAAAAGCCCATCAAAGAATTTTACAAATTTTTCATCAAAAAATAAATCGGTTAATTGATTAGTGACATAAGGGATGATGTATTACGGTCCAATTAATCAAAGATGTTTGGAAAAGTGTGCAATGTTTGCCGCGATCACATGCTTTCTTCGAGTAGCAATATTGCCTCCTTTTATTAAACTGAGTTCTGACGTCAAATCGAATATATTGAACTGATAGAATTGAATTGAAATAATTGTATGCGATTCAATTTTTCATATCAATTTAAACTCAATTGATTATAGTTTTATAACCTATAAGATTCAATTAATAATTTAATTTCAAATACTTAAGAATCAAATTAAATCATATCGAATCCAACAATCAATTGCTCAGCCTTACTCACATGACTTGTGGGATCATATTCATACCATATATGACAAATGTTTGTCAGCCACCGGATTATTGTGTCTGAATGACTTTTTTTATTTTTTTATTTTTTTTTTGTCAAATCATCTAGAAGTTTAGTTCATTTATTTTAACTTTTTTTATATAATAGGTCGCCAAATATAGAAGTTCGCTAAATATTTAAATTAATTTCTAAATTATATTTTATATAATAAAATTTTTTTAATTTAATACAATTAATTCTGATAAAAAATGTATCGTTCAATAAAATATAATTAATTAAAAATTTATTTGTATTGAATTAAAATTAAAAAAATAACTCATTTTATAAAAATATAATTTCAGAAATAATTTTTGGCGTGGGCCAGTGGATGTTTCTATCTACGGAAATGCACGTGACTCTCTGTTTTCTGACCAAAGGCTCCCATCTCTCTCTCGTCATCTCTGTCAATTGACAATTGACGCTCGTCATCTCTGTCAATTGACAATTGACGTAAATTACTCTGAAGAAAAAATTGTCTTCTAATTTTAACAATTGACGTAAATTACTCTGAAGAAAAAATTGTCTTCTAATTTTAGACACCATCAACTAATTTTTTTACATGTTAAACATATTGTTTAGATAAGATTAAGAGAATTATTAATTAAATATTTAAATAAAAAGATTAAAAAAAATTTTGAAATATGTATTCTATATATAGTATTTTTAAGATAAATTTGATTCGTACAATTGGTATTTAGCATAACTGGTATATGTCTTCCATGATACAACAGATATTAAGTTGTTGTTCAATGCACAATACTTACTTACAGCGAACTAAGTATTTGTCACATTCTTTATCATTTTTAGAAGAAGAAAATGGAAGAAGAAGATTTCCCAACAAGAGCAAAAAAAACCCAACAAAAAATTATTCAATAAAAACCAAAAATCCCTATTTATTCTAGATGAAGGAGACATGTGATTAATAACTTTAAAGGCTGTCAATAATACCTTTGTAATTCTTAAATAATTGTGAATTTAATATCTAAAACATCAGAAAATCAAATTTCAAAAGACAAAAAGTTCAAAAAACTAATCCAGAACACAATCCATACGGGCGTGTAGAATCTACACGAGAGTGTGGATTAGCCATGCACACACTACAGCACAATGACACATGTGTGTAGATCCACACGGGCGTATTAGAAGTCTAGCTATGTGAAACGACATGGGAGTGTAGAATCCACACGACCGTCTGGAATCTACACTGGTGTGCCTGACCCTTGGCCATGTAGATCTACACGGGAGTGTTGTTTCAATTTTCAGAAATAAAAAAAATATGTAAAAATTGGTATGCAAGTCGTGCACCAACGTATTGGCCTATCTCGGACCATAAATTTATACCCTTCCTATGTAAGAATGCATCTTATTGTATAAACACAAGTCCAACTTCACATTTTAGTGATGTGGGACAACTTCCACTTTCACTTTTACTCTTTGTATCTCCTTAGCAAGGAGTTTACTTTGAGTTTCAATTTCTATTTACACATTCTTCATTTTGAGCATATGAATATATTAATTCATAGTTCTCATATTAAGGAATATATATCCTGATCTTTCTTCCAAAACTGAGTACTGGGCTTCACTCGAATTACCCTATCAAAATTGCTCATAATTACAATTTTTCCAACAATCCCCAACATGAATAAAATTGGGAGAAAAAGTAAGACGAATAAAGCCTTACTACGTGATATAGTTTAACGATCGAAACCTATACATGATATGTAGGTGTTACCATTTGAACCTTTCCTTATGAAAGTATATTTAATTTATCTATTGTCCAGTTGACATGATGTCATTGAACTATTCAGTTACTTGAGTAAATATGATACATTCTACACATGAATCTTTCTTAACATAATTTAGTTCTTATTGTTATGTTTATTTTGGCCCTGAATATCTGTCTGGCTCTGCTAGAGTTTTAGAGAATTGAATTTAACATTTTCTCCATTGAAACGGCCCCACTTCACTCCCACATACCTTACATAAATGTATCATTAAAAGCATAGCTTAACCTCTTTTTTAATCTTCACTGATTTATCTCCCACAATAATCTTTCAACGTCTTTACAATTAGGTTGTCTCATTGAACTTAGATCTTGGGATCTCCATTCAGCTATCATTAAAAACATAGCTTAACTTCATTTTTAATCTTCACTGATTTATCCCTCATAGTGATCTTTCAACGTCTTTACAATTAGGTTATTTCATTGAAACTAGATCTTGGGATCTCTAATCAGTTAGGTTGGATTTTCTTTTCTATTGACTTATTATACTCTTACGGGTTTAAGTCACATTCCTCTTGATAATTTATCAACTTGCTCTTGATTTAACCCTTTGGTTAGCAGATTCGCAATGTTATCCTTTTATTTTATATAATCAATAGCGATAATTTCTATTGAGAGTAGTTGCCTAATGGTATTATGTCTATGACGAATATGTCTAGACTTACCATTATACATGTTACTTTGTACCCTTCCAATTGCAAATTGACTATCACAATGTATGTATATTGGTAGTATGAGACTTTCCCATTTTAGAATATCTTCCAAAAAATGGCATAGCCATTCACCTTTTTTAGCACATTTGTCTAATGCAATAAACTCATATTTCATCTTGGATTTGGCTATAATAGTTTGTTTCGAAGATTTCCAAGCCACAGCTGCACTAACTAGTGTAAATACATAACCACTAGTGAATTTTGAATCTTTTATATCAGAATTTCAATTAGCATCACTGTAACCTTCTAGTATGGCTGAATATCTGGTGTAATGCAGTTTATAATTATGAACATACCTCAAGTACTTAAGTACTCTTACAATTCCTTTCCAGTGATCTAGCCCTGGATTACTCGTATATCAACTCAGTTTACTCACTACATAAGCAATATCTAGTCTTGTACAACTCATTAAGTACATCAGATTGTCTATCACACGTGCATATTCTACTTGAGACACATTTTCTCATTTATTCTTTGATAGATGAATGTTCAAGTCCAATAAGGTTCTAACAATATTGGTATCATCCTTATTGAATTTACTAAGTATTTTATCAATATAATGAGTTTGACTCAATGTCAGTCCATATGATTTTCTAGTAATTTTAATTCCTAGAATCATATATGCTAGTTACATATCTTTCATATCAAACTTTGAGTTTAACATATCATTGGTAGACTTGACCATCTCTTCATTACTACCAACGATGAGCATGTCATCAACATATAAACATAATATGAATAATAGTCACTCATGCTTTTGACATAAACACATTTATCACACTCATCGATTCTGCAACATGGAATTAACCTTACTCTTTATAGCATCTTTCCATAAAAGACCTTCTGCAGAGTTTATAATCTTATTATAAGTTTGATGTTCTACCTCTAGCCTGTAGGTCGGAAAATCTAGTCCAAAAAAATTTTGTTCTTGCTCTTTTACTATATCTGAGCTCTATCTCAATAGGCTCATCCTCTAAACCAAACTCTTTATCATGAACTTAATCTTAACTATTTTCAATAATAGCCTCAAGAGGTCGCTTGAATGAATTTGCCGCTTCCAAACTCTTACAAGGAAATATATGTTCAAAGAACGACGCATTCCTTGATTCTGTAATCGTGTTCTTATGAATATTTAGAATTTTCTATTTATGTACCAGAAACCGATAAGCACTACTATTATGTGCATAACCAATAAAAATGCAATCAATTAATTTTAGCCCTATTTTCACTTTCTTTGGTATAGACACTATTACTTTAGCAAGACACCCTTATATTTGCAAGTATTTATGTGATAGTTTTTTTCCTTTCCATAATTCATAAGAAGTTTTGTCTTGCTTACTACATGGCATCTTATTTAAAATGTGATTAGCCGACAATATGGCTTCCCCCTACATGGTAATCCATAACTTATCAACATTGCATTCATCATTTCTTTCAATGTACGATTTTTTCTTTCAGCCATACAATTAGATTGTGGTGAATACGGTGCCATGGTCTCATAAATAATTTTATGTTGTGCACAGAACTTACCAAATGGTGTCACATATTTACCACCATGGTCACTTCTCAAAACCTTGATTTTTCTATTGAGTTGAATTTCGACCTCAATTTTATAGAGTTTAAATTTCTCATTAGTCTCATCTTTGCTCTTAAGCAAATACACATAACAATATTTTGTGCAATTATCCAAAAATATGATAAAATATTTGTTTTCATCTCTTGTTTGAACAAATTTTAAATCACATACACCATTGTGGATTAAATCAAGTAATCCACTTTCTCTTTCAATATTTTGAAAAGATGCTCTAGTTAGTTTTGCCTCAATACAAATTTCATATTTATGTTTTATATCAATGTGAAAATTAGGTATGTGGTTCAAATTAATTAACCTTCTCAACGTATTATAATTAATATGTCCTAGTCTACCATGCCATAAACTAGAAGACTCAAGCAAATAAGCAGAAGAGGTATTTTCATTATTAGATTTAATAACAATTATATTGAGCTTAAAAAGCCCATTAATAGCATACCTTCTACCTACATACATTTCACCCTTCAACAAAATAATTTCGTCTAACTCAAAAACCATTTTGGAGTCATTCTTATTCAACAATGAACATGACAACAAATTCTTGCGAATATCAGACACATACAAAATATTATTTAGAGTCAGCTTCTAACTAGAAATCATCTTTAGCACCACTTGTCCTTCACCAAGAACTTTAGAAGTGGTAGAATTGCCCATAAACAATTTTTTCCCACTTTTTGGCTTGAAGGTAGAGAACATTTCATAATCTGAGCATATATGTCTTGTGGTACCGGTGTCAATCCACCATTTTTTTGGGTTAGACCCAACTATGTTCACTTCTGATATCACAACAGCAAGATTAATATTAGAAACCTCTTGAGTAATATTTTGCAAGAGATTTGCTTCATTGCTCCTTTGCTTCTTTAGGAGCTTACAATCAAAAGCCTTGTAACTCATGTTGTCACAATTAAAGCATTTGCCTAGGAATTTCTTTTTAGAAACTCCACCTTTGGGACCCGTTTTAGGCTTCTTGAATTTCTTCTTTTTGGTATTTTGTCTAGTTCAATAATATTTACCTTGGCCTTAGAACAATTCAACTCTCTCCTTTCTGAGCCTCTATTGTCTTCTTCAATTTGAAGTCTAACAATTAGCTCCTCAATATTCATTTCCTGTTGCTTGTGCTTAAGGTAATTTTTGAAATCCTTCTAGCCATGAGGTAATTTTTTATCATAGCAACAACTTGGAAGGTTTTACTCAAGTTCATTCCTTTAGCATGAATATCATGAAGAATAACTTAAAGCTCTTGAACTTGACTTATTACAGCCTTGGAATCCACCATTTTATAGTCTAGAAAATGTCCCACTATAAATTTCTTGGCACTGGCATCCTCAGATTTATATTTTCGGTCCAATGATTTCCACAACTGTTTAGCAGTCTTGATTCCACTATACACATTGTATAATGAATCATGTAGCTCATTCATGACATAATTCCTATACAAGAAGTTGGAATGATGCCAACTATCATAGGTCATCCTTGTTTGGACATCTTGCTAGTGTCCTCAGCTAAGAACCATGCAAGGTTCAAGATAGTCAGGTAAAACAATATTTTCTGCTGTTACCTCTTGAAATTCAGGTCATTGAATTTTTTCAATTTCTCTCTATGGTTCACATGTACCATTACAGGTACAATTGGAGAGACAACCCGAGCAACAGAAGCCAATGGCTGAGAACCATCTTGAACATTGGTAGCAGATACCGTATTCTCCATTTCACTAAAATAACAAACAAATAATATTAATTCCAAGAATTAATAAATCCGAATAATGAATTAACAACACGAATTTGTCTTAAGATTGTTAGGAGAACAATATGAGAATTGTTAATTCAATATTCAAATAAAAAGACAAAAGAAATGAATAACAAATCTGAGGTCTGTATTTCACACAGTGTCTTTAAGACAAATTCACCTCCTACCACCGGTATTTAGGATAACTAACATTTGTCTTCCAGGATACAACAGATATCAAGTAGTTATTGAACACGCGATACCTACTTACAGCAAACTAAATATTTGTCATACTCTTTATCACTTTTAGAAGAAGAAAATGGAAGAAGAAGATTTCCCAATAAGAGCAAAAATACCCAACCAAAAACTATTCAACAAAAACCAAAAACCCCTATTTATACTAGATGAAAGAGACATGTGATTAATCTCTTTAAACGCTACCAATAATGTATTTGTAACCCTCAAATAATGGTGAATTTAATCTTTAAAATATCAGAAAATGAAATTCCAAAAGACAATAAGCTCTAAAGATTAATCTGGAACACCATTTACATGAAAGTGTGGATTAGCCATATACACACTGCAGCACAACGATACGAGCGTGTCAGAAGAATAATCATATGAAATGACATGTGAGTGTAGAATCCACATTAGCGTGCTATACTATTAGTTGTGTATTGTTCTGGACCACACACTGCAGCACAACGATACAGGCAAGTCAAAAGCCCAGCCGTGTGAAACGGCATGAGAGTGTAGAATTCACACAGGTGTGCTAGACCCTTGGCGATGTATTGGTCTAAATCACACACTGCAGCACAACGACATGGGCATGTCAAAAACCTAGCCATATGAAACGACATGGGAGTATAGAATCTACACAGGCATGCCAGACCCTTAACTGTGTATTGGTCTGGATCATGAGATTTTGGCCCGATATTCGTATACGCAGGCCGCGTACTCATGTATTGACTTATTCCGAACCATGGATTTGCATCTCCTGCACCTGAGCAAGCGAGAGAGAGCCTTCCATGCTACTTTCTTATCTATAGAAGAATGCATCTTACTATATAAACAAAAGTCCAACTTCACATTTTAGTGATATAATATAACTCTCACTTTCACTTTTTCTTTTTATATCTTCTTCACAGAGAATTTATTTTGAATTTCAATTTCTATTCACACATTCTCCATTTTGAGCATATGAATATATTAATTTATAATTCTCATGTCAATGAACATATATCCATGTCTTTTTTCCAAAACCAAGTTATGAGACTCATCTGAATTATCCTATTAAAATAGTTTATAATCACAATTTTTTCAATAATACTTTCTATTTTTAAATACTTAGAAGAGAAAAAAAAATTATTTCCAAAAATTTTTCAATTTTTACTAACTAATTAATAGATGGGTTGAAGAATGTCTGAAATGAGAAATATTAATATTTTTTTTAACTATCGTTAATATTTAATTTTTAAGCAGATTTCTCTCTCAAAATGACATTTTTTTTTTCACATTTCTTATATATAATCTATCATTATTTACTATGATATTTAAATGACAATTCAAAGAATTTTCTATAAATATATTTATTTATAGATTTCGATTTTGTATTAATTAAATAAATAAAAATACGAACAAAATCATTGCTATTTTTATTGATATTTCAAAATAAAGTTGCAGAGGTTTGGTTGAGTTTAATATACGGACAAGTGGTTAATTATAGAAAAAATTATTATTTATTTAATGTAATTTGATATAATATATTAGTATTTTTAATATTTGAAAAATATATAATTTATTTTATGTAATTTAATATAATATATAAGTACTACATGATATTTGAAAATAATATAATATATTAATAAAAAAAAATATTATTTTTTGCCATAAGGTATTAATTCAGTAAATTAAAGTTATAAAGGTACTGGATTAATATGTCAAAATTTCAGGAGTAGTATAATTTTTAATTCTCATAAGTATCGTATATTTTTCAAATGACAGAAATACTAATATATTATATCAAACTAGAAAGATAAATAGTTATTTTTTGAATTATATATGACATTTTAAAAAAAAAATGAAAACAAAAACAAAAAGAGTTAATAATGACGCAAAGAAATTTTCTGCTTATAGCAGCCTTAACTGTGGCACAACTTGTCCAATCCAATCCGAATGATGCAATTTTAATAATAAACAAATTTTCAAATACTAGTGCTTAATAATGTATTGAAAATAAACAAGAAAAACTCCCTCTCGCTTTGCTTTGGCTTTCTTCTGCCCTTTAACTTCACCTTAATAGTGCTGATCTGATTATTATAATTGTTGAATTTAGATTTTGAATTTTCTATCGAATTTTTTATATAAAATAATTAAACAAAGTATTCATAAAAAATTGGAGGCGAGCTTAACCGATTTACATATGATCTGTTTGGAATTAAATTTTGGAAACTAAATATATTTTTTATATGTTTATATTTTATTCATATCATTTATTTATACCAATAAATTCATTACATATATAAGTGAATATACTTTACATATATTTCTATTATAATTATTTTTTTATATTTAATAAACATATACATCATATAAAATTCACTTATACTAAATATATTTTTAACTGTATATTTAATAATTTTGAATAAAACAGATATAGCAAATAAATAGTATAAATATACATTGAATATACTTTTTACAGTATAATTTTTACAAGAATAGATTTAGTTTATATATTATTTATGATTTCTAGTTAGATCAATATTTTTTTAATATTAAAACAATTTTTATTAAGTGTGAATGTACTAACAAAAATTTGAATGACGATGAAAAAAAGAAAATAGATAGAGATAGCATATGAAAGAAAGAGAATAGAGAAAAAAAAAAAAGAAAGAACATTGAGAGAGTAAATAATGATTTACGAGTATGTCACCCCAGCTTCACGTCGGGAATAATAACATGCAATTATAACTACTAATTAATAAATTTATATATTATAAATAATACATAATAATTATGACATTTAATAAGAATATAAAACTTACAAAATATTTAACATAAATTTACATAATTTAAGACACCAAAAAGAAGTTTAGTATGCAATTCTCTTATATCACAGTACTTAATCAATCTTTAACTTTATCATTTTCTTTTTGTAAGTCTCAGTTTTTCTTTCTTTTTTT
>CATIWF010050482.1:0-44341 GCA_949630135.1 Balakata baccata
GATTATATGTATATTATATGCATACGTGAATAATGATAAAATATGACAAATGTTGTTTTCTTTAATTGGACTCAAATTTGAAATAAAAAATAAAACAATTACAATATATATGTGAATTATATGTTAGTTATATATTGTATAAGTTTTACATATTATTATTATTATTATTATTATTATTATTATTATTATTATTATTATTATTATTATTATATGCAGAAAAATAAAAAAATATAAGAGCAAAAATTGAAAAATTGATAAGGTTGCTATCGGAATTGATGATTTAACATCTTAGCGGATTGCACAAAAAGTACCGAAGGAATTTGAAAGGATTCTATCTCAAGAATAGAATAGAAAGTGAGAAATTGAAAAAATTTAAAAAGAAGAAGTGCAAGTAGATTTGAAGAAATTTAAAAAGAATAAAATCTAAGAAAATTAGGTTTAAGAAAATTAGGAAGAAGTGGATTTCAAATGGATTTGAAAAAATTTGAAAAAAAGAAAATTTAAGAAAATTATGTTCAGTAAGATCAAAAATTAAGAAGAAATATTGGAAAAAGATTGAGTGAACTATAAAATAAGAAAAGAATGGAAAGAGGGTGGATTAGCCAAATATGTAAACAAATTTATCTTGATTTATTGTTTTTGAGTTTAATAAAAGTATATAATATTTAAGTAATATTGTTCTAAAATATGTCATAGGTAATTTTCTCAAAAATGTTTACGCAATTGAGTTCAATTAGCTTAAGTTAAGGTTACCATCAATTTCAATTATACTTAGGTCCTGGGATTTTTCTGCATTATCACTCACCATCTTAGAAGCTTCCAGCTATTATCCAAGTGAAGCATAAAATAATATATACGTATATTATATTTACTTTCATTAATGAATGATTAGATTAATTTATAAATAATATAATTGATATAATCTATTTAAAAAATAAATAATATTAGATATAATATATATAAATATTATTTAATAATTAAATTAATTTATAAATAATATTAAGTGTAATCTTCTTAATAATTTCTCTTCCGACAGTTGAATGTCAATTATTCATGTAATCCTTTACGGCAAGGCCCGGCTGTATCCCTATCAGTGATTAATTTACTGTAATACCCTAATGCGGTAATCGATTTGTTTCTCATAGCCAAAAATGATTAATTCTGTTGAATGAAAATTGATTGCAACAGGACGGATAAACAGTGGGGCCAATTGCCTCCATGTCTTCTCAAATATTACCTATTATTCAATTTAATCCGTAAAAATAATATATATATATATATATATATCTTCGCCCATTTAGAAAAGTAAAATTTATTTTATATATTTTATGTAGTAAATAATTAAAAAAATTTATTATTTTTAGCTCTTTTTATATTACATATTATTTAATATTTGGATGATTTTGTATATTTATATGATTATTATTTATTAGTATGTGAATTGTGAATATTTAATTATTTGAGAATTGATATTTATTTTTTAATTCAGTTTATTTTTTCAAATTTAGTTCAATATTGTTTATCATATCTTTTTAAAGTAATCTTTTGATTAAGATATTTTTTTGAATATATTTTGTAGGAATTGAGTGTTAAATTCATGACCTCCTACCTTTGTGATGATTATTTCATCTTATATACACCAATTGAGCTAATCGCAATTAAATTTTTTTTTAATGTTTGAAAGTTTTATATTATTTATTTTACATGTAACTTACTTTTATATATATATTCTTTATTTTTCTTTTCATATTTAAATTTTTATCTAATAATATTGGACATGGAGAATAGAAAAAAAAAAATTTTAATTTTTAAATATTTTTAGTTACTCCATGTATGACTTATGTAAAACAAATAATGAATTTATTTTTTCTTTTTGTTGAATTTTTTCATGGTTAAATATATAATTTGATAAGCCTATACATTTTTTTCGTATTTCAGAATACGGTTAAGAATTTTAACGAATCTATTGAAAAATATCACAATATAATTAGAAATAGAGACAAAAATTATTATGGTTTACTTGTTTCTAGATATATTTTATCCCCTAAATGTTTTAGAGAATTAGTTTTTATATAAATTTTAATTTATTATCTATTAAATTAACTTTGCCCAATTGAAGAAAAATTATGGATCTAACTTGGATTGTAATAGTATTAAAACTGTCGATTCATGAGGATTTTTGTTTACTAATCGGTTTATTAGGATTTTGGGATTTTTCTCATCGTAAATATAATCTTCAATATCGATTTTATTAGCCCATTAATTAGATCTCTGATTTTAACGATTAAAGATTCAACTTTTAACAAAAAAAAAAACACATATATTCCATATTATAATTTCACTATATGTTTTATTTAACAGAAAAAGAAAGTAAAGAAAAAAGAATTGTATAAATTATGCCGTGATAATTAGGATTATAAAAAAGAAAGCTACTCAACTACAAAAGCAATACCGTAAGCCAAAATCAATAGTAGATACGCGCTTACATCAAAATAAATTATTTTTAATTTTCCCCGATTGATTCCTTCTTGTAATAAATTTGAAGGAGGTAGGAAGTCATCTTCCTTTCTTGCCGGCGCGGGTCTTCTCATGCATAGTTTCAAATATTTTATGATCTAACATAACGTTTGATTTCGATATGGATATAATATGAGATATCGTATAAATATTTTTTCATTAGTTATTTTTTAAAATTTTTAGTGCCGATAAGCAATACAAATATAAAATCGTTATTTAAAACTATATTCTCATGCAAACTCTAATATAATCAAGATGTTAAATTACTCAACGTCATTTTCTGCTCCGAGATGCCCCCAATTTAATTCTGAATAATTGCCATTTGATGACAATGTCTTTTCTATTTTATAGGATAGTCATAGTAGTCATAGTCATGTATAATTTGATGGGAATTAACTTCTTATTATTATTTAAAATTATAATTATAAGGAAAATAATGTCTTGCTTTTATTATAAATATAAATTGTTGCTCGGTGTGGGTTGAATTATTCAAGATTATGCTCAATACAGAGCATATTTAAATGTTGCAATAATTATTATTTGTTAAATTGGTCAAACACATGCATGTTAACACGACATGTGATCATAGTTGCATTTACAGCATTATGGTATATCTGCCAACCTGGAATTAAACCTTAACGTTACATTTTTATTTTTCTAATATTATTAAGAATATCAACTTTAATATATATTTTCAGGACCATTAAATCAATTATAATAATTAGAACAGTAAATAAGATATGATGTGTAGTAAGAGGAGGACAAGAACATAAATTTTTTTGTTAATGTCGCATTATATTATGTTTATCAAGTAGCAAAGCAAATTACCTGACTTAATTATTACATCGGTTTGATTATGTCAAGAGAAGAAACATCCATAGGCTATGGTTAAGCAAAATTCCTGTAGCGTGGGATGTGATATTTTACCAAAAACTAATTAAATTGCTAGCTAGATACAATTGGAAAAATCAAAATAATGCAATTTCACCATCACCATTCTATTATTAATTAAAATTTACATTGGTCAATGAACAGTCACTATTTCGAGGGAAAGAGTTAACTAAGTTCTTTCTATATATAATTCTTCAATCATTTTCAGTAAGATTGAATTGCTTTAGCAGTAGAAAATTTAATTTTCTGTTTGGATTATCTGAATAATTAATGAAACGACTATTTTTCAGTAACCAATAATATTATTCTTTATGTTCAGTTATTTAACATAAAAATTCAATGGAAATTGTTGTTAGCCTCAAAAAAAAAAAAAAAAATCAATGAGTAAAATATAACACTAGCAAAAAAGACATTAACTATTCCACATAAAATAACTGTTACATGCTTTGATTCAAATTAATTTATTTAATGGAATTGCTTTTTTTTATTTTATGGAATATACATTACATGATAAAGTAAATAATAATTATTTTATACCATAAATAGTATCATTTCTTACTATTACTACTACCATCGCTTCTATTATCATCTATCCACCACCATTTATTCAACCTCCACCACTACTACTGTTCACCCACCCACGACCCCCGCTCATTTACCATCACCAATCACCTATAATGGAATATACATTACATGATAAAGTAAATAATAATTATTTTATACCATAAATAGTATCATCTCTTACTATTACTACTACTATCGCTTCTATTATCATCTATCCACCACCATTTATTCAACCTCCACCACTACTACTGTTCACCCACCCACCACCCCCGCTCATTTACCATCACCAATCATCCATAACCACTACTTATTTATCATTATTCATATACTACCACTATTTCATGGTTTGAAAACTTAAAAAAAGTCAAAATTCATAAATTTTGAAAAATATTTCATCCACTAAAATTCTTCATTTTTGCAGGATTTGATTTCCTTCCTCCTATATGTAAAAATTAAAATCTATAAATTTTGATCAATAAGAGATTGTTGCCATATTTTTTTATTCAAAAATTATTCTTAATAAAAAAATATTATTAATTCTAAAAAGGTAAAAATTATTTTTCTTTTTATTAACTATTTCAACTAATTGCTTTATTACTATTATCATGCATTAAATTATTAATAAAAATATTTTTTTAGCAATGTAATTAAATATTATAACGTATAATAACTTTATTTTTTTTATTTTTCAACTCTTAAAATAATAAATTTTATTTTTAAAATTTTTAAATATATAGTGAAATTGATTGTATATACTTAATTAATAATAAATTATCAATATTTAATAAAAAATAACATTGAAAATTATTTGTTAAATTTATGGATTGTAGTAATTGAACAAAATATAAATATAAAGGTAATTATATTATCCATCAATGTATTTTATAATAAAATCAAACAATAAAATTCTTAAAATTCATAAATTTTACAATTTATAGATTTTATAAAATCTGTAGGTTTTAAAATTCTTAATCAAAACGGGCCTAAATCACATTTTTTTTATATGTGGGATTTTTAATTTTATTGTTTGAGAGAAAGATTTATTATATAAAAAAAAACTGAAAAAATTAAAAGACTACAGAGATGACGAGTTTGACAAACAAAGAAAGGATGTACTGACGGAAGGGCAATATAGCATAATCTGATCTAATGGAGGAAGGGGAATGGAGCGAGCGAACAAACGGCACCGCCGCAACCGCAAAGGTGGAAATTCCACCGTAAAATAGTGGTGACAATAATAAATATAACATATAAAATATGAATCAAATACGAAATTTACCAGTTATGTTTGAAATTTATTATATTTATATTATAATCAAATCAATATGATAAAAATACGAATTATTGTATCATATTATAAATTAACTTTTTAGTATGGAAAAAATATATTTAACATATTAAATATTATTAGTTTGTCGTATTATATTATATTATAAATATGTCAACATATACTAATTGCCACACCTACTATGGGCCCCAACATGAGCTGAAAAGTGATGACGTGGAAATGTCACATGGGCTCGTGGAATCAAGTGGTCAGGCCGTATAGGCATCACGTGGAGCCCTTGTGCTGTGAGCGTTTCTTTTTTTTTTTTCCCCTTTTATTGTAAAAAAAAAAAAATCAGTAAATAATTCTACATGCTCACGTGACAAGTGACATCTGTTTTTATTATGCCTATACAATTTGGATAGGTAAACAAAAAGAAAAAATAAAAAATCACTGCCAAATGAAAGCATGAGAATTCAATTGAAAACTAAAAAACAAAAGCATCAAAAAATGATTTTTAATTTAAATATTTTACAATTTTAAGGACTTTTTTAAAAATGCTTTGAATATAGAGTTTAAAAAATTAATACAAATTAGTCCAATAAGAGTGGACCCCGCGTTGGTTAGAATTGGATTTTTTGTTCACATAAGAAATTGACATAGGACATAGGAGTCCGAATGACAGAAGGAGTTCGCTCATTTCTCTAAAGACTCGAGTTTGAATCCCGTCTAAACCACAAAAAAAACATCACTGATCTAATTCTCTCAACTTTTCTGTTATCTATTTTTTTTATCCATCAATCTTTATTAAGTAAAAAAATGTAATTTTTAGCCATTTTATATCTAAAACCACCCTTCTACAAATATTTTTATCAATCAGTTTCTAAAAATAAGTGATATTCCACATAAAATTAAGATTTTTAGTTTGTTTTATTTTTTGTAATTTCGTGATCTTGTTACAATGTTTAGATTTTATCTTCTGGTTACAAAATTTTATTTTCCGCTATTTTGTTGTAGAGTTTTATTTTTGTATAGGCAATTTATACGGACAAAATATATTCGATTCGATAAAAATAACAAATCAGATTATCATCGTCAGTATATTATAGAATTAGAATCATAAGTATTCTACTCACTATATTATTATCAAAGTTGTAGAAATTAAAATAATTTATTATGTTATTAATTTGGGTAATGTAATTTTTTAACTGTTTTATTTTCAATAGTTTTTAGTATATTTATTTATGTATTTTTATCGATATATTGCTAGTTTGAATCAATAAAATTAGTTTTATTTCAAAAAAAAAAAATTGATACAAATTACAGAAAACAGCTATCAACCAACAGGCTCCAAATCTAATTGGTTTGGTTAATTAATCTGGTTCTTGAGTGATATTCCTATCAAATCAAACATTAGTAAAACTGTTTAAAAAAAAGTAAATTATGTATTAAATTTTAATAACAATAAAATTATTGAAAATAAATATAAATAAAAACAATGCCTTAATCAAATGTACGAGCATTGAAATTATTACTTGCATACTATAAATTATTACAGGCAAGTTTTTTTCTGAAAGTCCCTTTACAGGTAAGTTAAAAAGTAATTTTGATCAAATATAATTATTGCATTTTTTTTTTTTATAAAAAAGAAAAATTATAATTTGGAGGAGAAACGAAGGGGCCGAAAGAGTTAATTGATCCGCCATGTAGGCTGGGCAGCCATATTACTATTAGCGCTGACACATAATAGAATAGCATAATACACGATGCGAATACAATCGCTAAAGTAATATGATTAATATATAAATTAAATTTGAATTTAGATTATTAATAAAACAATAACATAATTATAATCCGTTAAATATTTAAAAATGATATTTTAAATAATTTTACATTTAAATAAATAATTAAATATATATTATTGTTAATTAAATTTATTTAAGAATTTTTTAAATTTTAATCATTAAAGCAAATGGCTTTGCAGGCGACCAATTGCAGGCGCTTATCCTGTTCGTTTACCTCTGAAGAAAATAACAGCCACACGAACACAGATATTTTAATATTATAATTAAAATAAAAAATTTTAAAGTGGATAATCCCAAATATGCTCTTTTTTTTTTGTAACACTCACAGTTTTGATGTGGTCAATTGTTGGCATTAATAATTTTTATATCTAATTTTTATGTTTGTAATAATAATTATTAGCTACAAAATAAATTTTTTATTTATATTCAGTTAATTATTTTTATTTCTTGTACGGTGTCTAACTGTCCATTATGATAAAATAACAAAAATAATATAATATAAATATATTTAATAATTAATTATAAATTAGAATTAATTTTCCATTTATAATTTAGTAAGTGGTTTACAATTAATTATAAATTATTAACAGTTAATAATTAATCATTTTTAGTTGTTATTAATAATTAACTGCTAAAATAAATACAAAATGATTAAAAATAAAAAACAGTTTTCCATATTAATCCAAGAAATCAATCTATAACTACAAATTTCTGCAATTAAAAAAAAAAAAGAGAGAAAGAGAAAAATATACTTTTTTTTTTAAAAAAAATGGAGAGATATTTTTGCTGGAAACACCGCAAGAAGGAAAATGGGCTTCAGTCAGTAAACAGTAAACAAGCACGGAACAAATTGCACTAAAATCACTTTATAATATATTTTTTTAATTATATATAATTTAGATTTATATAGTATAAATTTATTAAGAAAATAAAAATTATCTTCTAAATTTAAAAAATGTTTCATATTTTTTTATAGAAAAAGTGTTTTATATATTTAATGTTAAATATTTAAATAATACAGCTGTATATATAAGTTATAAAATTATTTGACATAGAGTTAGCACGTGTAAGGCTATTAGTGGATGTTAAAAAAGAAATACCTTAAAAACAAGTAGGAAGCGCATTGCATTGCAGCTGTCCTAACTTAGACGATGACTTGTGGTAAGATGTAATGAGCCTCAGATCTGTCAATTATTTTCAACTTGTAGACTTGGACCCACAACCTATACATTGTAGATCCCACACTATTTAATTCATCTTGCAAATTTATTTAACTATTATTTTTTATTAATTTATATTACGACAGTATTAATTTATATCAGATACTAAGAGTTATAAGTACTAACTATTCTACTGTCGTTTGCCTGAATCTCCAATTATTAATTTATTTATTATTAATAGTTGTATATAAAATAAAAATAATAAATACTTTACAGTTAATTTATCTGTCTTCTATTCTCATTTTTATATGTACGAATTTTTTATTAACGTGTTTTATATGTGATTATTAGATTTGAACTTACTATTAATCACAATTCGATTTTTATATAATTTTTTATTAATTTATTTCATTTTATTATAATATTTTATTTATATTAAATTATATAAGTATATATTTATATCAAATTTTATTAAATTAATAATTTGTATATTTATTTTAAATTTTATCAAATTACTAACTTATCTATTATTAAGAGTTATATATAAAATTGAGATAATAAATACATTACGATCATTTTATATATCTCTTATATTTCTACTTTTATATATATTATAATATGATTTGATTATAATGTGAAAAAAATTTTAAAGATAAATAATTTTATATGATAATTAGGATGGTGTAATTTCTAATTTGACTTTTTGTAAAAAAAAAAAAAAAAATTAATTTTGATTGAAATATTTGGATTTGAAAAATTCTCAACTATTGAGCTAGTTTTTGAAAAGAATTAGGTCTAAAACTTATTATCTAATGAATTTTATAATATTCTAGCAAAAATCCACCTTTGAAAGAGCAATCTATTGTTAGTTGAGTAAACCTAGTATAGCAAACCAAAAAAGAATGGCCAAAAGGGCAAACAGGCTACTGAACTATGGACTATAATGCGAGTTATCTCATAAATTTTGACTCAGTATAAATTAATACTTAAATTTTCAACTTGGCACATATAAAATTCTAAAATTTGTCACCGTTAGCATTGTAAGCCCTCAATGTTAGAGCCGAGTCTGACTCGTTAAAACGATATCGTTCTGTGTTTGAGAAACATATTTCTTTTGGTGAAAACAATGTCGTTTTTTACCTTAAAAAAATATAAATAAATATACCACACAACAATACCGTTTTTCCATATGAGGTTCTTCTTCAATGAAAAAAAAAAAAAGATTTCCTGCCTTAACTGTTGAAGTCCATAATTACTAAAATTTTTTCCATTTATTTGACAAAATTAATCTCTAAAAGTCAAATTTCATCTACATTTTATGTTTTTTATTAAATCGAAAATTGAGGTTTTGATTTCATAGCATCATCTTCTTCGGTCTCTTTGAATCAAAGTGAAGACATAAATGGAGTTTCCCAATCATATGTGACTACAATTTGGTAGCTCGGAGGTGGACATATTGGACAGAAGCTAACCCAGATTAGCATTTTTATGGTTGTCCAAACTATATAGTGAGTATTTAAAATGTTATGTTTATCCTCTAAACGTTATTTCATCTTACAATGATTTTAGTATTATTGATTATGAGAAAAGAAGGAAAAAATAAATATATAGTCTTGATTTGATTATTATGGGTGATATTTCATCTTGTTGATTCCCTCATATTGTGTTTTTTCTTACATATAAAATATCTATGTGTGCGGCAATGAACAGACATAAATGGTAATCCTTGGTTATTTGCATGTAAGGGGATATGGATTTTTCCAATGGTATGATGATGAATTGTCAAAATATACATCAAGACTTTTGAATGAATTGCAAAAAGAAAACAAAGAGCTAAAAAAAAGTTTCTAGCTATCTCAAGACAATTTGCTAACTGAAATAGAGACATTGGTAATTGATAATACAAGGTTAAAGAAATTAAATACTGAAATCAAGATAAAAATGAAGACTCTATATAAGAGAGTGAGAAAATGGATTGCTATAAATATCATAAGTTGGAGTATTGTTGTCATTTGTGTATATGTGATACTTGGACAAAGTTAAAGAAATTAATAATTGTGTGTTGTGTTATGGAGGAAGCATTGCGGTGAATATTAGGAAGCATGAGAGTTAAATGAGATGATATTTTGTATTTTGCTTTGTAATGTGCAATCTTATGTTGCAATATGAGATGATATTGAGAAGGATTTTATGAAGTATTAGTGTTATATGAGATGACATTTAGCCTTTGTTATTATGTATTTGCATATTTATGTTTTAATGCTGATATTGAGTTTATTTGAACAGTTGTATTAATCATCGATTATCAATTGAATTAACTGTAAAAGAGTAAAAATACCAAAAAAATTTAGAAGGTAATAATTGAAATGTCATTAACATGTAGTGAATTGTCATTACATGAATATTGATATATGATAAAAAAAAAAAACTAAAGAAAAAAAAAAACTAAAGGCAACATATTATCATAAAATTTTGCTACCAAACCCAAAAAATCCCCCCAATCAAAAGTTTCTATATAAGCATCATTCTGTATTAATTACTGCCTAACCCAAAAAATCATACCTATCAAAAAGTTTCTATATAATTATGATTTTTATGCATAAATTTATCATAATTACAAAAACCAAAACAGTTGCCAGTAAATCAATTAGCAATTAAAGTCATTAAATCAGCTATTGTGTCACTGATGCTTGGTTTCATCTGCAATCGACCTCTTCTTTTCTCTTTTTCTTCATGTAGTTGGTTGGTAGTTATTACTGTTTGACCAAGTCATTTTAATCCTGGAACATTATACTACAAATCAATTGGTTTTAATACTTGTGAGTCTAAGTGGCCAAAATTTACCTTTCTATGTTCTTGTCCATGTTCCAGTCTTCTTGGTGCATGATAAGCCTTACGTTCATTTGTAATTGAAAATTTTTTGCGAAGAAAATCACAAGATTGTGGACAACTTGATAATGTATTATCACTTTTTTTAAAAGCTGGAAGCACAACCTTTTCACTTGGCTGTGACAAAAACATTTGTAAACCAGTAATATCCAGCATGAAATCAAAATAAAAAAGGGTTAAACGTAATGTGTTTAGGTATATGTAATCAAAATGAAAAAAAAAAGGTTAAATATAATGTCTACTATGAGCCATATGTATACAAGCACATACACAATAACTCAATATCACTAATAAACCAAAATAATATGAATATAAATTCCAAAATAATGCTTGTATTCGGTTAAACCAACAAAGTTGTAATATGTATATATTCCAACAGTCTATATATATAATAAAAAAGTAAGTTGATCAAACCCAAACAGTCTCAACACATTCTCAATACAAGTAATAAAAGCTCAGTTTATCAAACCAAATAGTCTCAATACATGGAAGAAACACAAATAGTTTATCCTTTGCATGGCTCAAACAGTCTCAATACAAAGTAAAACAAATATAGAAAAATAGTGATATGACAAGAATAAAGGTTTTAAATGAGATACAATTTTAGGATTGACTCACATTCCAAGTGGTATTGCCAGTGTTTTCATCAAAGTGCAATCCAAAACCTGCTTCTCTTCTTCTAGTAGACTTAGCTCCCAAATCAGCAGCAGTAATTGGATTTTTGCCTTTTCTCTTTCTTGCAAATTGGGCATTTGTCATTGTACTTATTTAACTAGATTGGGTATCTTGTTGCTTCTATAAATTAAATACATAAATAAGTATATAAAAATATAATTGGATGCATTTTGATAGGTTGATTTTAAAATATTTATCTGGCATTAATAGCATGACCACTCTCTATAGACTCGACATATTGTGATTTGGACTTGCACTTCCTATTGTTATGTCCTACCTCCTTGCACTTGCTACATGTCATTTGTACTCCCCTCTTACTTAACTTCAAATCTCCAGTTAGCTTTCTTGGCTTGTTAGCATATCTTTTTCTCTATTTCTTAGGCCTATTAGGCATTTTTTTTACCTTTAGGGGTTCCATTGGAGGCAACTTTCTTGCTTTCCAGATTATGGGGCCAGGAATAGGAGACATGACAAATTGATAGGCTACTTCATATATGGATTTGTGGTACCACATACTTATCTCAGAAGCAAGATCAACTTTTGTATGATTCAATGCACAAATCGTGTGTGGACATGGAATTCCAGTCAAATCCCATTGCCTATATGTGCATATCCTTCTATCCAATAACACAATATGTCTATCTCTTTTATGACTGATTTCATAACCATTGTCCCCATTAAACTTAACTGTGCATAAGAAAGATCTCTTGTTATTTTCCAGAAACATACTCACTGCATCATTGCTAAACATTACTGGCTATTTTACTAACTCCACTCTTGCATCTTTTATCCTATTCATTATCATTGTGATGATAGGCTTCCCTCTTGCAGTCATGATTATGGAACTGAAAGTCTTACACAAGTTGTTATCAACCATTTTATGGAGAAATAAGCTATGCACTAAGTTTGAAAAGGATACTTGAGTAGGTCTTCAACTAGCTTTGTTCCATGGTCATCCATTTTATCTAAGTTTTCTTTAAAATCTTTTTCAAAAAAGCTTTATGCACATCTCCAAAACTTTTCTTGCATCTCACTTCCTCTCTAAACATTGCTTCGATATGCATATATATGCCTTGCACACCACCTATGCTTGACTTCATGAAGTATATCTAACACAACGTTGCACAATCCTTGCATGTAATTAAAAGAGTTTGAATATCAGATGTGCACATCACAATCAAATAAAAAAAAATTGCAATTAGAATGGTTAGATGATGTTACATATTTTTTTGTATATCAGAGATAATAGTGAAATTCCTTCAATCCTCTAAGTTAAGTTCTTCCTTCAGCAAATGCAAAGACCACATCCAATTCTGAGTGTTTTCTTTGTCCACAATTGCAAAGGCAATTGGATAAATGGCATTGTTTGCATCCTTGCTCACTGCACTTAAGACCATACCCTTTCTATTCCCTTCAAAAAAGCACCATCAACTCCAATAATAGGTCTACATCCTGCCATCCACCCTTTCTTGCAAGGACCAAAATACACAAACATCCTATTGAATACCCTAGTGCCATTATTCAGCTCTTCTTTGTATAATTAAATTTCATTTCTAGTGTATGGTATGCTCTCTTCTAATTGTATAGCATAGAAAGAAAGAACCTTAAACTCCTCTTTATAACTTCCTTATAGTTCTTGCATTATCATTTTTATTGCCCTCTTACACTTGTGCTCACTTATATGAACTTAATCTCCTATTTGAATTCTTTTTTCATGTATTTGATTTTCATGTCAAGATTTATATGCAGCTTCTCCTTGAAAAATTGTGCAATATGTCATTGTGACTAATTTATTTTTGAAAGTTCTAACACACTTGTGATATGAAATAAAGGTTTTCACAATCAATCCATCTTTTTCTCTCTCTTCACCTGCATATAACATAAATGGGCAACCTTCCTCATACTGAACTCTCAATCTCTGAGGCTCATTCTTCTTGAAAGATAGTTTTTGGCCATTTGCCACTGAGTAACTTGCAACAGCTTGCCTAAATTGCACTGCGTCGGCAAAATGAACACCAATGTAGAATAATGGCTTCTCAACATTCATTCTCACATAATTTATGCTACTATTGACCAAATTCTCACTAGGCACCTCAATAAACCCTTCACTTTCCTTATTGTCTGAATTGTAATCACTAGATTTACTATCTTTATAACCATCACTCTCATTACTATCACTACTAGAGGCCTCATCCTCTTTTTCATCTTCATCATCAGCTTCCACTGCCCCCTCTTCATTTCTTAAAGTTTTGCTTCCAATAACATCATTAACTAACATGTCATTAACTCCCTTACCCATTACCTTCTCATTTCTATAATCACCCTCATCAATCATATTAACCCTATTAGCACCCCTTTCTTCTTCTCCACCATCAGCTTTGCCC
Organism: Balakata baccata; assembly: GCA_949630135.1. NCBI lineage: Eukaryota > Viridiplantae > Streptophyta > Magnoliopsida > Malpighiales > Euphorbiaceae > Balakata > Balakata baccata. The sequence continues at coordinate 14,153 of CATIWF010050482.1, forward strand.
GCCATATCACTATTATGAAAAAGTAACTTTTCCCTTTCTCTCATAATCTCACCAATCATGCATATTGGATACTTCAATCTCTTCAAATCAGGAACACTTTTTACACTATTACTCACTGTCCCATCCCCTTTAGTCATCCCCTTCAGTCACACTTTTTTACTTACTGGCATAACCCCTTCGTTCACACTTCCTTCCCTACACGTTAAGTCACTAACATCACCCATTGCCTCCTTCATAAAAGGCTCATTATTATAAGGCAATGCTTCTACAACTTGAGGATCATTCACTGAATGAACCATGAACACCTGTTTAGGACTCTTAATGTTATTCTGTATATATCTAATCTCCTCATCAACCTTAATCTCAATTAGCCTATTACTTATACTCTTTCTAGGTTCTAAATAAAACACTTTGTCAAAGTTACTAAACTTTATATCTTCAGTAATTAGTGTCTTAATATCACTATAACTTAAATAATCCGGGTCAAAGTTTTTGAATATGTCCCACTCACCCCAACATAAGTTAGAACTCTGCCTCTATACCACATTATCCCCCTCATAATGAATTTTAATAGAAACCTTATCACACATTCTGCAATTATTACAACCAAATCACAAAAATTAAAACAAATCAAATATATTAGTATAATTTAAGCAAAATCACATATTGTCAATTTTAATGTTTCCATTCAATGATGACCACTTTCATCAAACTATAATAACAATGAGATAGTTCAAGCAACATTAATAATTAATGGAACTTGGGCTAAAACGGAACACTTAATGTCAAAAAATTTGAAGTTTTAGATATTATAATGATACAACAATTGCATTTACATAAGGCACTGCTAAAATTAACTCTTAAATTTTAAATTTCATAATTTTCTAAGGTTAATGAAAGTAAAAAACACAAATTTCAAACAACCTAAAACATCTTTTGAAATTACAGTTGCATGCAAATGAGATTTGCTTACTTGTTAAGTTGTGATTTTCGATTCTCACTTAGGGGTTGGCTTCAACAGATGCTTCTCCTTCTTTGTGACTTACTGATTTGCTTCCACATATGGTACTCCTTCTTCATGACTTAGGGTTTGCCTTCAACAGCACAGTTCTTCTTCTCGATTTAGGGATTAGCTTTAACAAATGCTCATCCTTCTTCTTGGCTTAGGTATTAGGGATAGAGCTTCAAGGGAATGACGATTGAGTGTTTTTTAGAGAAGGATCAAAGTTAGGGTTCAACACTTAACAAATTCGAAGAAAAAGATATGAAAAGTGGCCGCAGATGGAAAGGAAAGGTTAAATTCTTAGTGTTTTTCCCATACAACATCGTTTTGTGTGGTATTTTTTTTTTTCTATTTTTTAAGGTAAAAAACGGTGTCATTTTCACCAAAAATAGTATGTTCCTTAAACACAAAACGTCTTTTTAACAAGTCAGATTCGATTCTAATGGTGAGGCCTTATGGTGCTAACAGTGACAAACTTTAAGGTTCTATATGCCTCGAGTTGAAATTTTATTGAAATTTTAGGAGTTAATTTGTACCGAGTCAAAATTTAGAGCCTAACTTGCACTATAAGCCATTATTCGGGGCCTATTTGCCCTTTTGACAAAAAAGAATAAAGGAAGGAAGAAAGAAAGAAGCAAAGATAAGTAGATTAAGAATGAATGCATAAGTAATAAATGGAAACTACGTCAATTTCCCTTGTAATAAACACTGGCATGGAAGGGGAACCTAAACCTAGCAAACTAAATACAAAAGGTTAAATTACAAAAAAAATTTTGAATTTTACAATTTATTATAATTATATCAAATTCTTTAAAATTTTGAATTTAATTATATGTATTTTGAGTTTTGTAATAAATCTTGTCTCAGATATACTGTATCTCATTTCGAACTTATGTAGCGATATTCTAGAAAAACTTAAAAAATATTAAAAAATTATGTCGCATACATATTGGATATGATGTGAAAAAAATTGTCACGTGACTATCTGTACTAAAAGAACGCAGTTTTGCACAGTTCAAAATCCAATTTGAAATTCTTTATTTGAAGATTTTGCGATCTTATTTTCAATATTAGATAGTTACAATTTAATATTGTTATAGAAACGTACCCAAAATCGACTATTTCAAGCATAAAAAATTTCAAATTAGATTTTGAACTATACAAAACAGTGCCGTTTTTATGAATGTGGTAATTTTTTTCCACATCAGATCCACTGTGTATGCCATGTTATTTTTTAATATTTTTATATTTTTTAGGTCATTGTCACGTTGGTTCGGAGTGAGATCCAGTCCATCCGAGATAGAATTTGTTACAAAATCCAAAATATATATAATTAAACTCAAATTTTTAAAGAATTGAATATAACAGTAATAAAAATGTAAAGTTCAAAATTTTTTTTTATAATTTATCTAAAAATAAAATATTTAAAAAATTTTAAAATAAATCGAATATATTATTTTATCTATACCACAATCTAATAATATAATAATATAGATTTAATTATTTTATTTTCGAATATTAGCAACTAGCTAGTTTCGTATCTAAAATTGAAGTAAACCCTGAAAAAGGTATTTACCATAAATAGAGAAATACGATTCATTGAAGTGACAATTCCCACCTCACTTCTTAACTTTATCGAATCCCATCTAATTTAAGCCGCCCTTTTTCTCTTTACTCCTTTTCCCCTACTCAAAATTAAATACGAAAATTAAAAATAAATTTATTAAAAATATATATATATATATATATATTTTTAATAAATTAGTATATTTTTTTTTGCTCATCTTATCGGTTTGCGCTGTGATCGTTGTTAGCCTGATGGTTTATTGGAGCTTGAGCCCCATCACGAGCTTTTTTTTCTTTTTTTCTTTTTTTTTTAAGAAAAGAAGGTTTAATAATTAATAATTAATTGTTGTAAAATTTAAAAATGGTATAAACATTAATTTTATCTCTGGTATGAAGTGGCAGTATTGGTGAAACACCAAGCAAAAACCTCCAACAATCCCCAATGCACAGATTCCTCATCAGTCGGCTATTCACAACTTCTTTTTGGTTTTTGAGCATTATCCACCCATTCACCACATAATACTTCACTTACCCTAGTAATATATCCTCTCTTTCTCTCTGAATCTAATCCCGGTAACCCCCCACAATCATGAAAAGGGGAAACCCAAATCTCCATCCTCCGCTTGACCCTCCTCCTGTTGGTACTTCTTCTTCTTCTTCTTCTTCTTCGTCATCTTCTTCTGCTGCTGCTGCTCTTTATCATCATCCTACCATGGCGGCTGATAACAGTGCTAATGCTAATTGCAATTGCACAGCCAAGATTTGGGACGATGAATCTCAAGGTGATGGCGGGATGGATGAGCTTTTGGCTGTTTTGGGTTACAAAGTTAGGTCCTCGGATATGGCAGAGGTGGCGCAGAAGCTTGAACAACTTGAAGAAGTTATAGTTAACGTTCAAGAAGATGGACTTTCTCATCTTGCTTCTGATACTATCCATTATAATCCCTCTGATCTCTCCACTTGGCTTGAAAGTATGCTTTCTGAGCTCAACCCAAATCCTAATTATGGTGCTGTTGCTTTGGGTTCGCAGCCTTCTTCCTTTGATGATTCATTTTTCGGCCCTGAATCTTCCACCATCACCTCTATCGATTTCGCCGACCATAACCATCAACAGCAGCAGAAATCGGATAAGCTTCGCTGTCGAGGAGGGGTCTTCGAAGAATCTTCATCTTCTGATTACGATCTCAAAGCCATCCCTGGTAAAGCTGTTTTAGCCCAATCTCATCGACAGATTGATTCTTATTCCTCTTCTTCTCGAGATCCCAAGCGTTTGAAACCCACAAATACAGACCCTATATACCCTCCACCCCCAGCAGCTGCTGCTAAGTCGTCGTCATCTTCTACTATTATTGGCGGTGCGGGAGGCTCTTCCGGTTTATCGACTGAGTCAACTCGTCCAGTGGTCCTAGTTGACTCACAAGAGAACGGAATCAGACTCGTCCATCTCTTAATGGCCTGCGCCCAAGCTGTCCAAGAAAATAATCTCACTTTGGCGGAGGCTCTCGTCAAGCAGATTGGTTTCTTGGCCGTGTCTCAAGCCGGAGCTATGCGCAAGGTCGCCACTTACTTCGCTGAGGCCTTAGCTCGCAGAATCTACAGGCTCTATCCTCAGAGTCCGATCGATCATTCCCTCTCCGATGTTCTTCAGATGCACTTCTACGAAACTTGTCCTTATCTTAAATTCGCTCACTTTACGGCCAATCAAGCAATTCTTGAAGCCTTTGAAGGCAAGAAACGAGTTCACGTTATAGATTTCTCCATGAACCAAGGGATGCAGTGGCCGGCGTTGCTGCAAGCTCTCGCTCTCAGACCCGGCGGTCCGCCGGCTTTTCGCTTGACTGGGATTGGACCGCCGTCTCATGATAACTCCGACCATCTTAAAGAAGTGGGCTGGAAATTGGCTCAGTTAGCTGAGACTATTCACGTTGAGTTTGAATACATGGGATTTGTGGCAAGTAGTCTAGCTGATCTTGATGCCTCTATGCTCGAACTCAGACCTAGCGAGTTTGAATCGGTAGCTGTTAATTCGGTTTTCGAGCTGCATAAATTGTTGGCTAGACCAGGCGCCATTGAGAAGGTACTATCGGTGGTGAAACAGATGAAACCGGAGATTATTACCATAGTCGAGCAAGAAGCGAACCATAACGGACCGGTTTTCTTGGATCGATTCATGGAGTCGTTGCATTATTACTCGACTCTGTTTGACTCGTTGGAAGGATCGGTGAGTAACCAAGATAAAGTGATGTCAGAGGTGTATCTGGGTAAGCAGATTTGCAATGTAGTGGCATGTGAAGGTGCAGACCGAGTTGAAAGACACGAGACTCTAACTCAGTGGCAGAATCGTTTGAGTTCTTCGGGGTTTGTTCCTGTTCACCTCGGGTCAAACGCGTTCAAGCAAGCGAGCATGTTACTAGCCTTGTTTGCCGGCGGAGATGGGTACAGAATGGAAGAAAATAATGGGTGTTTGATGTTGGGTTGGCATACTCGGCCACTCATAGCAACCTCGGCATGGCGGCTATCCAAGAAACAAGTGGAGGTGGCAGCTCACTGAGTGAACTCGGACTGAGTTGGGTCAACGTCATTTCAACCCCAGCAAAATGATATGCTGAGCTGGTTCTGGGTGAAACTGAGACCCACCACTCTCTTAGTGTGTCTATTAACCTTTTGTTTTCCCTCTTCCTTCCCCTATTGTCATCCCTTTTTCATTTTCACTTTTTTCTTTTTAGATTTTTATTTTTTAAATTTTGGGTGAAATCTTTTATTTTTCTTTTTTGGGTAATTTTATGGGTTTGTGTATTTATCTATGAACATATTTAATTTAGTAGTAATAATGACTAATAAAATGAGTATATAAACTCATATTCAATGTGGGTGATGTAATGATATTGTGAACTAGCAACAATAAGCCTGCATCATCAAATCCTTCAATTTCTACAACACTCGAGAACCAAACTAGAACCGAAAATTGTTAAATGCATAGTAAAATGTGTTTTACTTTTGAAAGAGAAGGGAAAACTTTGCATAAATTTTTTTTAGTTAGGTCATGACATAAAGCAATGATTCAAGATGGAAGTAGAACTACAAGTAATGCTTGTTTCTTCTATTATAAAAGCCAGAAAACTACAGCGGAGAGAGATACCTCTCGCCTTTTTCATGTCAGCAAAAGCAAAATCCATCAAAATGGAAAAAGGTTCAACTATTTGCCTCCTCCCCTCTTTCTTTAAAGTCCCTTTGTTGTGATATCTTCACCTACTTGAAAGTTTTCTCTTTTCTTGTGCTCTTAATTATTATTAGCACGTCACTTTTCCTACTTCTATCTTGTACAACTTGCTCATTAACATCATCTTGCATCCGAAGATATTAAATTTCTTATGCTTTCCGGATGTTAGTTTAATAGACTTTTTCTGTTTTCCTTCATTTCTCTAATTAAATAGGTGATCTAAGTTTAAGAATATTACTAATCCAATTGCATATAAGGTTACACTAATTTACTATTCATAATAGAATTAGGTATAGTTCTATAAGGCTGTTGAAATTTCTTTTAAGGCTAAAGGTTGAACTATATCCCGTAAACGAGTCACCACATTAAATCTTAAAACTTTAAGCCCAGTACAAATTTGCTCCTAAATTATATCCTATAGAGCGAGTCATTCATTAGACCGAGTTGACTCACGATTCTAGTTTAAAAGACTTAATATGTAAATGAGCTAATTGTACCGAATTTAAGTTCAAAGGCTTAATTACACTAAATCAAAATTGAGAGAGTGACTTATTTTATTGGATATAGTTTAGAAACTAATTTGTACATTTAGTCTTTCTTTAATATGAAGTAGTAGAAGAGTGATTTCTATACATTGTGAATTATAATTTTTTTTTCCATTTCCTTCAAAATCAACCCTAGCTATTATGTATATGAAAGAAATGTATCCTATTACTCTCCAATGTTATTATTGGTAGAAAAATCCAATAAAATTTCTATGAAATACTAACATTGAGGATTGACAAAGATCACAAGCAGAAGTTAATTCTGTTTTTTATGTACTTATTAATATCTAAGTTGTAAAATAATACGAAAAAAAATTGTCATTTGTTATTCATTTATTTGCACCTGAATATAAAAGATATACAATATATACCCATTAATTTTTCTAAAAGATTAAATTTATGGTTGAATAACAAGAATCAATTATTAAGTAACCAATTATCCCTCAAACGTTGCTCTGTCAATATCTAAAACCAGATGTAGCCATCAAATTGGTGGATTTCCATATCAAGAAGACTGTCTCTTTATATATGATTATTAACCAGTAGATCTTTAAAAAGAAAAAAGAAAAAAAAAAGAAAAGAAAAAATTTTTCCTTTAAAAACAAGGCATAATGAAAAGTTAAAAAGCATGAACTGAAACCAAATGGATGTATGTTTTAATTCAACCACTAATGGGGTACCCATTTTGCAATTTGTTTATTTTATTAAATATCTATTTTTATGAAAGAATAAACTATGGCTTGTTATGGGTACTATATCATATGGTGCCATGCCCTACTGTCCTATTAGTTAGGAAAAAATTTAAAAACAAAGAGATTTCTGAGGATTTGTAAACATAGAAGGAGGCATTTATTTAGTGTTATTCAGACCAGTAGGTGACTAAATCAATGAAAGGAATCACCATTCCTTGTTAGCCTATATGGATTGGACCCTCTTTATAAATTAGGTATTGTAGCTATTCAACTAACAAATAAAATAGTAATGATAAGCATTATCATAAATGATCATTTGCACAACATTGTTTTTGAAAATTTCATATGAGAGAAATGCTAAGGATACTCATTATTTCAGGTGATTAAAAAATTTTTGAAAGTAATTTTTTTCTCCCATTAATTTTAGATTTTTCTCTTTTTTTCATTAATGAATCAGCAGATAAATATTATACAATCACTTTAAAAATATGAATATCTTTAGTATTGCTCTTCATATAATTACTAGCCGACCCCTCCACTTCACTAATCTTTGGAGATCTCATCACATCCCATTTTATGAGCTTTAACTTTTTGCTCTCTTCAGAAAAAGATGTTCAAAAGTAAAGAAAAGAATTAGTAAAGAAAGGGTTTTTTCTACTTTGTTTAATCAAAGAAAAGAAAACCCAATTCCTCAAATGGAAGGAAAGTGGTCCACACCTATAAATTACATACAACTGGTTTAAAGGAAAGGAAAAGCAAAGTCAAAGAGGAAACGTAGAAATATAAAAAGTATGCAGAAGCTGCATAAAACCCAAAAATAAGTGAAAAAGACAGTAGAGTCAATCAGAGAATTTTGGTTGATTAATTTTGTAAATAAAATAATATGGTAGGCTGTAATTTTCAAACATTCTTATAGAATTAGAGTGGGTGTGGGTCAGTGTTAAAAATGGTCAGAATCAGTTTCACTCGTGAGTTTTGAATGTCGGGTGGATCAATGCTCTGCTTGACTTTGACATCATGTCTTTGTTTCTAAATAGTATTTTCCCCTTTTCTATGTTTTAAAATGAATTTAAATCAAGATAATGGTATTAGTTTAAATAGGATAGTTTCATTTTTATACATTATAAATTTTAAAAAATAACTAATAAATCGTTAAAATCAACAAAAAAAAAAAGAAAAACAATAAAATTATGAATATTTTCCAAATTTAATTATTACAGTTTAAACAAAAAATTTTATATTTTAAATATATGAATTTTCATTTTCACTCTGAATTTAACCTTGGTTAATGGTAATTTAGTAACAGAGTTAGACTCCTTAAATTACAAAGGCAAAAAACTAGAAGTGTCAATAAAGTGAGAGCAAAGAGCCAGACAACTAAGTTCATAGTGTAACAAAAGCTCTAACATTATTTACGAGGGAGTAAATTTTAAAAAATAATATAAATTTATATACTATTATATATATTTTACAAAATTAAAATAGAGCTATAGACCCCTAAAATGAATGTGCCCCTATGGTAATCTGATTATCAATCAATACAAATGTAATGCCACAATAAATTGGCATATAAAAGCAAATAACATGTTATTTTATGTGAACTACTTATGTTACATTATTGTTTGATATTTATATATATTAAAAAATTCTAAATTTTTCAAAGTAAAATTACAAATCGAGTCTTAAAAATTAAAGCCAAAATTAGGATATATGATATTGAAAGAAAAACAAAAACTAGATATGAAAGAAAAAAAAACTGCATGGCATTAAAAGAATATAAATTTTTGTAAAAAAAAAAAAAAAAATTAGAATTGAGATCTAATTCAAGTGGCAAAAAAATTTATTATTAGAAGAATAATATCTTGAATTTAAGTAATATCTTTCTTATTAGATACAATTTTATTTTTATAACTAATATAATAAATTAATTATCTCATATTATATAATTTAACGACGCTTTTAAGTGTGTTTATAAAATATTATATATCTCCCTAGTAAAATAATAATAATAATAATAATAATTTGTTAGTAAGGTGCAAACTTGAATGCAAGGACGAGAGGGATGGAAATCGGGGAGAGTACATATCCTTTAGGCCCCGATGAGGATAAGAAGCGATGCGATGTCCTGTCTTTTCTTGCTTTCTCAAGATGCTCTGTCCTCTCAACTCCCCAAACAGTTTAAAATTTTTTTCATTTCTGTTTGTTTGATGGTCAGTCTGTCATGTAACTTTCGTCTCAGTCTTAATTATATTTAAATTAATTTTACATATTTGCTAATTATTTGTCAAAATCTGATTACGAAAATCAAATTCGCAGTAGTAAATTGAAAAAAAAAAAAAAAACTTATGACTGAATGCATGAATTAATAATTTACTACTTACAGTTATACTTAAATATTTAAAATTTTTACAAATTGCTATATATATTTTATCAATATTTTTTTTATAAAAACGTTATATTTTAATAAAATAATAAAAAAAATTAATATTCATCTTATCATCTGAAATTTAATCTCTTGTACTAATGTTTTTATGAGATTTGATTTATTGTTCTAGTATCCCTTAAGCAAAAAAGAATATACATCTTTTTAAAAGTAGATAATTTTTTTTTGCTAATAGTAAATATTTTAAAAATTAACAAAATTAATTTAATAGAAATAAAATATAGAGATAAATTATATAATTTTTAAACTTCAAAAGGTATTTAAATCTCACAAGGGTAAATAGCTTTTTTCTCCAAAGACAAAAGATATGAGATTGTATGTATGTATTTAGTTCGCTTATCATCATCAACAACAGGAATGACAATTTTCTCCTGACCTGTAGTGTCCTACTCTGAACGAAACAAATTTTTTCACCTATTCTATACTCTATCCTAACTCTGAAATTTTTTGTATCGGAAATGGAGTGGGGAGGATATATACATCATTCGCCCCGACTCCTGTTTTAATAATTTTATTTATATTTATATATTTTATATTCATACATATAATATTTATTTATATTTTAACATAATTAATAAATTTAAAAATAATAAAATATGAATATAACATTGATTTAAAATAAAAATATTTTTTATTAAAAAATGATACAATTTTCTAATTTATTAAAATGATAAAAATATAAAAATTAATTTTAAATATTGAAAAATATAATAAAAATTGGATATCGGGCATCCTCATCCCAGTCTAGTGCAAGAACGGAAGCCAAAAAAGTTTTCTTGTCGGGGATTGGAACAGGGTAGGGGATAGGGCAGGGACTTTGGATTGGGGGTGGGAAAATCCAGGCTCTTACCACTTCTATCGGACCTATTTTTGTCAAATCAAATTAGAAGTCCATAAATGGCCTCTAATTATAAAGCCCATAATTGGCCTGCAAAATAGAACCTTTAGTTCAAGCCACCCGATTTGGGCAGGTTTTATGTGGTGAAAATGGAGATTTGGACACAATACCCTCATTTTATAAGGTAATTTAAAATTTTACTTTCTATAAATATCATATCCAAAAAAATGGCCAAGTATTTTTTCGATGAATAACTCAATTTTTATCCCTAATTTTTCTTCCTCTTTCATTTCTCTTTCCCTCTATTTCTTTTTCCTTTTTCCTTCTCCATGCACCACTACCCAAAATGACATCCAATCATCACGAAATTTAAACTACAACTAGTTTTCCACCTTTTTATCACTCCAGTGACATTATTTTTTCCAAAGTCCGACCAGATTTACAAGATCAGCGAGAATAAAATTGCGCATGAGGGCTGCCCTCCCATTTCTTCTATTTTTCGGGTTCCTTTCTCAAATATAACTTTGTAAATGGACTTAGATGGTTGAAAAACCTTAGACTGAACAGTTTGAGCTTCAAAAACTATCATTTGAGGGCTAATCGGGAAATAAAAATCACACATTAAGGCTGCCCTTTTCAGTTTTCCTATTTCCCGACTTCCTTTCTTAAATCTAATATTGGAAATTAATTTTCCTATTTTCTTACTTCCTTTCTCAAATCTAATATTGGAAATTGATTCAGATGGTCAAAAAACCTTGGACTGGATAGTTTGAGCTATGAGCAGCACCATTTGAGGGTTGATCGTGTTCACTCACCGTGCATATAACTTACATATGGCTAACATATAATGAACATATAATGTTTTATGCATAGATAAATTCAAACTAGAGCATCTATTACAACTTGTTTAAACGTATATTACATGGATATTATATGTGTTGATATATATATATAACCCATATATAGGTGACATATAACATACATATTATTATTATTATTGAGTTTGGGAATTTACTTTACTCTCTCTTTTTTGTAAAAATTAAACTCACAAATCTATACAGGTAAAAATAAGAGTAAAGGTAACCCTATGACTGACCACAATATGACATTGTCACTATATTCTATATCTATAAAAAATAAAATATATAGCATATATTTTTTTAATATATAATAATAATGATGTAATTGAGAAAGTTAAATTTTTTTTGATTTTATGCAGAACGAAAACTGAAAAAATAACAATAAATTTCTTTTTTTATCTAATGGCATTGTTGGGTTTTGAGCTTTTGGGACTGTTTTAGCTTGTCCACAAAGTCACTGATTGGAGAAAATAAAAGAGAAAGGCAGAAGGCAACATTGACATGAAGAGACCACAAGAAAAAAAGATGAAAAAGAATGGAAGCACTAAAGACAATTCCTCATGAAATCGGCAACATCCAAAATGATGCCTTTCATTCTAGTCTTCAGGGCATCCAAAATGATCTCATCAGAGCTCACCTCTCGAATCCCACTCTCAATTTGTAAGTTTCTTCCGTTAGTCTCAAATTTTAGTTTTTCTTAAGACAATCAATTGAATGAAGCTTAGCTAGTTAGAGAGAAGCAGATTTTAATTTTTTTTTTTCTAGATTCTAAAAATTTATGTCGACTCGATAAAAGTTTTGAAAAAAATAAAGAAGTTTTAGAGCTGTTTCTGTGTTTTATTTTATTTTATTGTCGTTGAAACTAAAATGAGGGTTCGCTGTGATTTAGACGAAGAAGACTCAAGAGGAGATGAGGCAAAAAAATCTTTACCAACACATACGGCTCAGTGTTTCCATTGAAGATGGATCTTGATAGATAAATTCTTTCACAAAAGTGAGATTATTAATAGGCTCATTTTTCATATTGAGAAGAGATAGAGGACCCGTATAGTGGTGATGGAAGAAAAGGGGGAAGCGGGGGAATAAATTTTTAAATGGAAATTAATATCTGAGGAAAAAAAAAAAAACCTAGGGATATAAATTTAAAGATTTTTGACAAAGGGGGATACAATGTCATTTCCTGGTGAAAATATAAAGCAAAAGTTTGGGAAGGGAAATAAAGAAGTTTAAGATGTCCTCAAATTCACCCATTGATGATGTTGGAGTGATTTTAGCCACTCATTCTTAAATGAATGTTTAAGATTAAATTTTATCCAATGATTGATTTAAAAAAAAATTATTTAAAATTTTATATCAATCATTTGTTTGTGGATTAATGGTTAAGATCACCTTAATATAATTTAGGCCAACTTCATAAACATATATACTTACAGTTTTATATTGAATTTTAAATTTTAAATATATATATTTTCAATTTTATATTGAATGTAGTTTTTGGAAAAATTTAATTTGGTTTGACAGTAATATATTACTCCGAACCTATTTTTTATTTTGTACTGTTCATGTATATTATATGTATATATGACATTTTAGTTTTTTTAGATTGGTTTGAATTGATTTAATTTTATAAATGACTACTCTGCTGAAACTATATATGTACTGATCTAGTTATGTCTATGCGAACTTAACACACACACAACTAGTTCTAAATAGATATATTTATACCTACATAAATCTAAAGTTTTATGATATATAATTTTACACAGATATAGGTATGTCTACGAAGACCAAGTTCATTCTGGTGTCTAGCTCTACATATATATAGATATTTTTTTAGCTAAATGTAACACTATTTCAACAAAAAAAAAATTAAATTTCATTATTTTTTTAAAAAATAAATGTCACATATATATAATAATACACGTTAGCAGCGTCAAATTAAAAAAAATTAGATTCAGAGTGTCATGTAGGGATGACAATTGGACCTGCATCTGCGGTACTCCACTTTCTTGTTATTTTTGTAGCCCGCCCCGACCTCAACCTCGAATTTTTTGGTGCCGGGGATACAGATATGTGCCCCTCTCCGAACAATTATTATATATATATATATATATTAATTATTTATATTTTAATATAATTAGTAATTTTTAAAAATAATAAAATAAAAATTTGATATTTATTTAAAGTAAAAATATTTTTTTATTTAAAAAATATATAATTAACTCATTAATTAAAATAAAAATATATTTTTAATTTGAAAATAAAATAAAAAATTTAATAAATTCGGGGCCGGGTTGAAATCAGGGATCCCTGCCCCCATTGGGGTCATGGACAGAGAACTCTAAAATTTTTTCGGCCGGGTCAAGGAACAGGGTGTATTTTTTTGAGTCAGAGATGAAAAACTCCGCTCCGAACCCGCCATGTTGCTATTCCTGGTGTTATGTCACTACTAAATTAAATTAAATTTCTTTCATAGTTATATTTGATATAAAATTGAAAGCATATATATTTAAAAGTTAAAAAATAAAGAACATAGTTATTTTGATAGAATGTGAAAGTTGAAGTTTTTTTTTTTTTATCAAATTTGCCCTATAATTTATTATATTGGGTTAATTTGAGGAAATCTTAATAGGAAAAGAAGAAAAAAAGGGTGAGAGTGATGGTGAAGATGACTCTAGACTTGAGGCAAGCTAAGACATACCATAGAATTCTCTGTTGTGCTTACTTACCATCAAGCATTTGCCCAATCAATGTGTACTCATGGACCACTAGCTAACGTGTTACCAATTTGGCAATTTTAAAGCCCATCCATCCTACTACTATGACTATACGAAAACGCCATTAACATTCTATCTTTTCACAAGCACAATTTCTCATAATAATAATAATTGATATTTATGAAAGAAACTATAGTTCCACAAATAATTTCAAACCTTTCTTTTTCATTTATAGAATATAGGCTAAAGATACAAATTTACTTACAAAATATAAATAAAAGAACGAATTAATTCCTAAAATATAATTCCGTACAATACCCATAAAGTATGAAATTAATCTAATTGAACCCTTTAAATTTGAAGCTATTACCTGGGCATTTTCTCAAAGGAGGGTGTTTTGACAAAACATTTTCAGGGTGATTATTTTAGAAATTCTCAATATAGGGTAATTTGACTGGAAATTAGTTCAATGCTTCTACTTTTCCCCTTCAATATCTACTCTTCGGGCTAATTAACTGACTCTCTCCTCTCCAAGTCAGCAATATTCACTCTAAATTGGGAAATAGATTTCAAAAGACCATAGAATGGGAAATTCTCACAATATCACCCTCAATTGATAAATATATTTTATTATTACCCTAATATAGGAAATTGCCACTATCCCTCGGTTGCTAGCGGACTAATTATATTGCCACACGTGTCAAGCAGACTAATATACTCATATATGAATACGATATTTTAGATTATTTTTTAGAAAAAATAACAAAATGTCGATGTTTTACATATTGAAGATTTGAATTCTTAAAAGCGAATTGGTGTTGTTTTGTATATTAAAAATAAAAAAAATAATAAATCAAATACAAAACTCCCAATTCTTCATTCCAGATCATCAATAGAATGAATGCCATTCACAACAAAAGTCAAGAAATTCAACAGCTAACATTATATGGCTTTTAAGAAAAATTTCAAGTCCATCCAGAACTACCAACAAGAATTACAGGTGATGAAGGTAAAAAGGAGAATTGAAATTGGTACTTAAAACCATTAATAGAGGAATTGCTTGTGAAAATTTTGATTGCAGAAAGATAAGGCACATAGTACTGAACTAAGGTTTCACTATTGTTAATGACAATAGGAACTCCAGCCCCATAAGCAATTCATTCATCATAGCAATTCCACGTATCAGTAAAGGTAAAATACTTAACTACGTTTCTATCCCATAGGTGCTATTAACGGTTTAAGTTCCTAATCTCTATATGCAATTAAAAAACATAACATAATATAAACAAATACCCATCAAAATTCAAGATATGAACTCAAAATTCAGAAAAAAGATACAAAAAAAGAAAAAGAAAAATCAAACATTCGGAAAGAATTGAGATGAAACTTATGGGGCTGTGCAATGGAGGAAATAGTTGAGGTTTGATTGAGTTAAGCCTTTTATCAAAAATCATGGTTTCTGAAGAACAAAGAGAAATGGAGAAGAAAAGATACGAGAAATTGCAATGGAAGAAATGCGATTTTGAGAGAACATAGATCAGAAAATGGTTTTTGGAATGACGATTTAGGTATTTTGTATTTGATTTATTATTTTTTTAATACATAAAAATGATACCGTTTCACTTTCAAGAATTTAAATCTACAATCCATGCAACGTCGACGTTTTAAAAACTACATATTAGTATATGAGCAGATTAGTCTCCTTAACATGTGTTGTAATATGATTGGTTCAACTTGTTGACCTTAGGATGATTGACCTCTATTTTGATTTTGACAATCAAATTAAATGTTACTAATTTCTTCATCTAGTGTTGTTTTGATAGTGTACAAAGTTTTAAATCAAATGAATTTGATTTGCTTAGTGAACAAATCGGTCAAATATTGAATGACAGTTTTTCCCTCGGAAAAGACATATTCCCTTTCGGAAAAAAAGTTTCCTTCTCAGGAAGTGGTCGATTCCAACATTTCAAGCTTTAAATCAAAAGTTCTAGAAAGTTGTTCCAATCGAGAAATATGGTTTTCCGACCGGAAAACTCTTATTCTGATAGGAAAATGTGATTGAGATTAACTGTTAAAGAGCTATTGAAGAAAAGGACAAATCTAAGGCTGCCATGTGTAAGGCTCCAACAAATATATGAATTTCCATATCGGAAAATTGTATCTGTCAGACAACTTTTAATCAATCAACTTTTGAGTATTATAAATAATTTTGGCACCATAAATAACGGTTAATTGAAAGATAAACATTATAAATAGACCTCCAAAAGTCTTAGAATATAGAGCTTAATTTTAAGTGTGTCAAAACTTTTGCAATTTTATTTCCCATCTCTATTGTAAGAAAATGTTTAAGTGTTAACTTTAAATACTTGGGTATAGGTTGTAAGGGTAATCTTAGTGAGAAAAACTCTTATTTTGATTATGTGTGAACCTATTCAAAACATAAGGAATTGGTTATTGTGTGAACCATTAAAATACAAGAGATTTGAATTCGGTGTGAGCCTTGAGAAAATATCTAGTTGTGAGTTAGCTAGAAAACTCTATTGTAATCTTAAGTTAAGATAGTAGAACTTTCAATTGCGGTTGGAGAGATTACTATGGTTTATTAACATCCCAATCTCAATAAATCATTGTATGTAATCTTCTCTTACTCTTTTACTTTCTATATTTTATTTGCATATTACTCAAACACTCAAAAAAATTCATCAAGCCGAAAATTTCTATTTGACACCAATTTAACCTCTCTTCTTGGTGCACCATCTTTCCAACATATGTGGTAACCAGATTCATTCAAGGATAGAGGCTAATGATATGTAACAACTGCAAATTTGAAGAGTTTAATTGAACTGATTTCAAAATTTAGAATATAATTGTATTGAATCATATTTTATGTCTTGACTCGTTTTTTTGGTTATATTTTAGGTTTGGCCTAGAATATAAATTGAAATCAAAATTTTATTTTGGAGCCCATGATAATGATCCTAGCGGCATAGGAGACTTTGCCTCTCCTTAAAGGTCTACAATTTGAAATCTATATTAGGCAAAAAAAAAAAAGTCTTATTTTGGAGTACATCAAGTCTTATTTCGGAGTAAATCATTTCATAAAAATAATTAATGATATATTAAGATAGATTCATTAAAAATATAATTTAATATATATATATATATATACACGTAATCATAAAGAAGAGAATTTTAGCACCGCACGCAGGCTAATGTAGTTTGGAAAATAAATTTGATAGACACATATAAAGAGTAGCGAATCTTGATGGTACAAATGTTGTACCCAAGTTAATTTTGGTTTTTAGCATATTTGTGTTTTGAAACAAAATTGACATGTTACTTTGCACAATGCATGACCCATGTTCGAAAGATATCTATATTTTAAAGATAATCTCTATTCTCCACATATTTTCTCATCCTTTCACAATTAAAATAAAATCCCCAAAAAATTAAAAAGAAAAAAAAAAGGGAAATGAGACAGCTACAGTATGTGGAAGGAAAATAGGATTATTAATTAATTGGTTAAAAATTCATTTTTATTAATTGATATGAATTGAAACCTCAATAAAAAAGGAAATTTAGGTAATAAGTAAAGTTGATTTATTTTTAATTAGGTTTTAGGGTTAGAAAGATATAAGGGAACAAAGGTTGAGGAGTGAAGACACAAGATGTGGAGCATGTGACCACAGTTTGAGCTTAAAAAGCAGCACATGCACAATGCTTTGTTCAGTCACATTCAAATCTTCAAAAGGGGATCTACCAATCTCCATCATATAACTTTCCTTTGCTGTGGATCACCGTTCCTGGTCCACCACTGCTCCATTTTTCCGCTAACCTTCAAATATCCAATTCTTATTGAGAATCGGGGAAAAAAAAGAATAAGAATTGTAAAAACGCATATTCGGTGTACCAAAACGTGGGTTCTCTTCTTGCTCTCTTGATGTGCATGGTGCAAATAATCAAATCTAGAATTATTTTTTATTAGGAGATTCAATACGCTATTACCTGTAATAGTTATAAATATAGTATAAATTTTTATTATTATTAATAAATAGTAATAAAAAAATTTAAATTTAAAATCTCTACAAACAAATAAAAATATCAATCAAATCACTGTTCAATTAAAATAATCAAATAGAGAATTTTAAAAAAATAAATTTGTGATACAACCTTAATTAGTACCGATGGGAAACAAAATTTTGTGGAAAAAATGTGAAAGGAAAGGCTGAAATTGATGAGACAAGGTTTATAAATTTTGATAAGGACATGTGGGAATTAAATCCGTGCAAGTACTTTGTATGTACTATCATCTTCCTTATAAATCCTAATAGTGAACACACAGTGAGATAAATATTTTATAAAAAAAGTATATAAATAAAGTTAGGATTTTGAAATTATCAGCTAATTTACAAGTTTCATGGGAATCTACACAATTCAAAGTAGGAGAAAGCTAGCTATTCCATAGCCATGTAAATTGTTATGGCTATAAATTCTTGACGGCAAGATCCAATAATGCTACCCATTCACTTACAGCCTATACATCCGGCATCTATTGGCTGGAGAAAAACTTCATGTAAATTTAAAAAAAAAAAATAACACCATACGCACACTTATTTTTCACCACAAGTAAAATTCTAATAGATTATTGATAATTAAAAATTATTATTGTTTGAAATAGTTAGAACATTGGAACACTTATCATTATACACAATATACAACATATATCACAGTGAGATGCCAATCCAAAGGCTATGCGAGAGCCAAAACATAAATCAACTCGGCAAACATTCATGAAAAAGAAAAAGGCCTTAATAAGACACAAAAAGTGGGTCTAATTTATTCCTTTTTTTTTTTTGGCAAGACTACAACTTTATTCCCTGAATAACAAAATATATTCAGGTTTCTGGCTAAAACCAGAACAGAATGAGAATAGCCAAATAACCGAGATGATCAAGTTCAACTTGGAAATCAAGCATCTGAGGAAAAATTCCATTACACTTCTTCCATTACTCGGAAGACAATTAATGAGAGGATATCTTGAGATTGAGGGACTTGTTAATCCAGGACTTCCAACTCCCACTCCCCTTCTGAGTGATTGCTGTATTTGATCTTGTTTCGTCATCCATCTTCACTGGCTGTGGCTTCTTGCACAGCATAAAATTCCGAAAACCCAGTGATCCAATTGTTTCCCATGGGCCCGCAGCTACAATAAAATTCAACGGCCAAGTTAAAATCCCAATTACGAAACCAAACTTGTTTAATAGTTGAATTCGAGATGGGCTATCAATGTATGTAAAAACATGAACAGAAGAGCACTCAACCATGGTTATTTCTTGCTTTAGAAACTGATATGGGTTTTGAAGTTCAACCCAAATCCAGAATCAAACAAATAGCAATCTAAAAACGAGTTTTTGTGGGGATTTAGATTCATATATGGACAAAAATACGATTGTCAAACAAAAGAACAAAATCAATCAAACAAACTTGTGAAGAGAAAGGAAATTAGGGAAAAGGTAGACAATTTACTTACCACCATTGGGGCAATAAAGGTAGAAATCGTTAAGGTTAGAGCCCAGAACAGGGAGGCGACCCTCACGAGCATACGACTTCAACGCAGTATCAATAACAGCAGCAACAAGCTCTTCTTCATTCACCACAAACCGGATCGGCCCAGCACTCCCCATCACTGTGACACTAATCAAAAGCCTGTTGCCCTTAGCGGGCTGATTCTTCTTCGGCTTGTAAAGCAACATTCTTTTTTCTCTTCAACAACAATTAAATCAAATCCAAACAAACGAACCCTTTGGTTTTTCAATAAAATCAGCAACGAATGAAAAAAGAAAAAAAAGATCTCAATAGGGGAATCGAATAATAGTTAGAAAGCAAGGAACTTGGATCTTTTTCTTTTTTTTTTTCTTAAGAAAATCAACAAAAATCAAAGTTCAGGATTGCAGAAATCGGGAATCAAAAGGGAGTTCAGGGGTCGACGCCGAGGCAGCGATAGTACCAGCCTTCCTTGCAAGAACCGAAAGCGAAAGCAGAAGCAGCAGAGACGACGCCCGCCCTCGATTGACAAAAGGAGAGCATGTAATTATTACAACTACTTAAGATTTCCACCATTCACAATGACAAAAAGAAGATCCTAAATTTCTTGGGTGACCTATTTCCACTGAGAAAAAAAGAAACGAGGGTTGGATTCAGATTAACAAAGGAGAAAAAGGGAGCAGAGGGAAACAGATGAGGAGATGATGAAGAAAAATTGGGGAACAATGAACAGCTTGGAAAGGAAAAGGGGAATGCGTATGGTGATAAAGTTATGGGCTTTGTAGGATTTTATATATGGAAAGAGAAGAAGTTGGAAGAAAGAGAGAAATTAGGGTTAGGGTTTGTTATTGAAAAAATTGGCTGGTAAAGTTAGGAATTTGAAGGATTCTTAAATTGATTTGGAAGCGCGTTCTGGTATTTTTGCGCCGACTCAAATGTAATATTCTGGCGGTTTCTCAGTTTCCCTCTTCAATGGGAATTGGGAACACGTTGTCTTAAAGCTACTTTACTTCTTTTCTTTTCTTTTTTTTTTTTAAAATCTTTTTTAGTCATTTAACAGTTTCGGTTTACTTCCCTGTTATTCGTTTTTAATTTTTTACACCTTTTATTTCTAATATATCACAGCTGAGCCAGAGCGGCACGGCATGGCCAACGGGCAACGGCTAATTGTGAAGCTGAACATGACCGGTTAAAATATATTTAAAATTGATTATTCTGAATCATTTTTTGATTTTGATAAAGGTTAACTTCTGAATCCTAATTGAATTGGAATTTAAACTATAAGAAATGAATCTGTTTAATTTTATGTATTTTTTTTTAATTTAAATTATCAATTGATATTATTTCTCAAAAAAAATTATCAAGGCCGAAATATAATTTTAAATGTTTGTTTAATTTAACTGTGACAACTAAGGCATTGTTTGATAATATCAATCCTAAAAATAATTTAGTTTGACTAATAATTTTTGTTTGGTAAATTTTCTTATATAAAAAAAACTAAATTATAATTCCCTTTAAAAAAATTTGTAGAAGTAACATTTAAAAATAAGCTAATATACCTTGTTCTTTTATTAAATGACATGTTATAATATATAATTATTATATATAATATATATATTTTTTGAATGAATATATAATACTCCTTTTATATGAACAAGATAGATTTGCTTTCCATTTTTATTTTTCCGAAATTATAAGCCATTTTTTTTAAAGTGTAGTTATTATACTCAATTATAATTTTACTTTTATTATGTTATTATTTATATCAATAAAAAATTATTTGTTTTCTAACTATAGTTTTAAAATTTGTTAGCATTTATAAAAATACTATCGAGTTACATTTCTAAGATAATAATCAATTGAGAGCTTTTTGGAAAAAATTAAGTGAAAATTATTAATTTAATTAAACTTTTTTAATATTCACAATGGAAAAAATTTACGAGAGAATATAATTATTAAATTATTTAATTTGTACATATATATATATAATAATGGAATGTTAAATGGTGTACATATTTATTGTATTAGGATGATATATTTAATATAATTTTTTTATAATATATAATATGCATAAATATTTTATAATTCGTTTGTAATGTATATTTAAATATATTTTATAGAGTATTTTGATTAATATAAACATATACTTTTATATTTTTCAGTTATATTTTTAATTAGTTTTACCGAATAAATTTGATTGAATCAGCTACCAAATTATCAACAATAACTAGATTATTAATTAATAACTATATTATAAACTAGTTTTACTAAACATATCCTACCCATAAGCTCTTAATTTTTGTTAAAAAAAAAATAGCTCTTAATCACTAAGAAATGAATACATCATACGCATAGTACGGTGACTCATAATTTCCATTAAATAACAAATAAAAATTTTTAGTAGATGAATTCAATTATATAATAACATATATTTAATTATTTTATTTTTATAAAATTAATGAAAATAAAATAATTAAATATATATTATTGTGTGATTGAATTAGTTTACGGATAACATGATACATCCAATTAACTCGATAACAAATATTAGAAATAAAGAAAAGGTTTTACGTAATTGCTGACCAATGATTGGAAAAGTAGGGGTTGTAAAATGTTTGGATGAGTCCAATGGTGAAGAGAAAGAATAAAAGCACATCTGCTGCACACCATTGAACTTGAAGTATTAATTTCCGAATAATCTACATATTCCCATGTTCAATGGTCTCAATGCAAACAATACAAATTTGTTGGAATAAATTAAATGCAACTTGTGCGGTCAGTTATCAATAATTTAGTGTATAATTTATTTAAGACGATTTTTGTAGTGCACATAATATTTAGAATTATTAAATTTTCAACTTTTAATTTTAACCGGATAGTTGAATGATTGAGATTAATAATTGAAGATCTAATAGATATAAATATCAGATATACTATATAATTGACCTTTGTTTAAATAATTTACTAAAGGCTTTTTTTTTTTTTTACTTACTCATTTCCTTCTTTAATAATTGCCGCTTTTGAAAAGATATCAAATTTCATTTATATATTACTTTCCTATTATCAATGAAAATTAAATTTTTTTTTCAAGTTTGCCTTTTTACTCATCAATTCAAAATTATTAATAATAATTTAGTCTTTACAATTTTTTTTTTCTAAATTTAAGACTAATTAATAACTTTTTAATTAATCTTAGTGAAATCCCAAAAGTAACAGTTAATATGGACGGAGAGAGTATATGTTTAGATGCTTTTAAGGGTCTTGTTCTAATATGGTATATTTGGATTGAAGAATTTAAAATGATGAATTTTGAACAATCCATAAAATTATGCTAAATTTATAGTTTGACTACTTAAAAAAATATCAAAATTTATTTTTGAAGAATTTGATTTCCCACCTCCTAAAATAATTCTCTAATAAATTAATAATATTTTAAAATTATTCTTAATCCTAAAAAAGTAAAAATCATTTTTCTTTTAATTTGAATTAATTGCTATATTATTATTATTTTGCATAATATAGTGTTAATATGCATTAAATTATTAATAAAATTTTTTTTAGCAATGTAATTAAATATTATAATATATAATAACTTTATTTTCTTATTTTTTATTTTTCAACTCTTAAAATAACCAATTTTATTTTAAAATTTTTTAAGTATACAGTAGAATTGATTATATTTGCTTAATTAGTAATAAATTATCAATATTTAATAAATAATAAAATTTAGAAACTAATTGTTAAATCCATATATTGTAGTTATTGAACCAAATATAAGTAATTACATTATTAATCCATATATTTTATAATTAAACCAAACGATGAAATTCTTAAAATGTATGAATTTAAAATTCATAAATTTTATAAATTTTAAAATATCTCAATCCAAACGGAACCACAAAAAAATTTTCTTTCCGTGTATATTTTTGTTTTAGTCCTTTCTAAATTTCTTTTTAAATTTCTTATATATTATATATATTTACATCCTTCTTTTAAATTCATACATGAAACTATTATCATTGAAGTTGCTCGTTATTGCACTACAAGAAAAAAGACCTATGCAGATGCTAATTTAACGATGCTATTAATAAGTGTTGTTAAATTAAATGTCTTAATGGTGCTTTTTAAAAAGAGTTATTAAAACTAAAAGTATTAACCACATTTTTTTACAAAGTGTATTGAAGTTACGAAAATTAGTGATGCTTGTACAAAAGCGTCAATATATTCATTAGTTTAATGATTCTTTTATAAAAGTGTCACTATTGTATTAAATAAGTGACATTTTATTATAAGTGATGCAATTGTTATAAAATTTACTTATGCTTTCATTATTTGTGTCATTAAAATAACAATGCTTAGCTAAGAAACGTACTAAAATTGATGACGCTTTCTAATTTGTATAATAAATATAATAAATAATATTTTACGACATTTTTTTATCTAATTATAATCTAATGACGCTGTTATTAGTGCCACTAAAATATAAATTTAATAATATTTTTTATTAAAGTGTAAGTTATTAAAATTAGTGAAGCTTACAATAATATGTCATCAATATAATGATGTTTTTATAAAAGTATCACTATTTTTTAAATTAGTGACTTTTTTAAATAAGAATCAAATTATTTATAAATTTTATTTACGCTTTTATTTTTTGCGTCATAAAAATAATTTTTGTAGTAAATTTAATAAATAATATATTGTGATTGTAATTTAATGACAATACTTAATTTTTATACTAACTATAATTTAAAAATAACGATCACTTGATTATGCATTGTTTTAATAAATATTTGCAAATTATTAAAAATAATTTGGACTATTTAATAATAATAATAATAATATGTGTTTCTTTTAATAGATTTTATAATACTTATTTTAATAATAATCAATTATCTTAATGACTCAAATTCATATTATTTTATTTTAATAATCTAATTGCTCATTGGATTTAATTATTTGAACTTAAAATTAAATGAAACTCTAATTTATATATCTCCCATATTATTTGATTATAATTTATCTCTCTTGTCTAATAATAATAATAAATAAATAAATATTTATCTCCTCTCATTCTTCTCTCTAGTAGAGCTCCATTAAGGCAAACCAGCTCAACTGAGTTTAATTTCTAGCATAACTCTGACCTAAAAATACCAATCAAACCAACATAGTCGATTAATGGCAGAATAATATTATGGGCGTTGCGTGTTTGCTTGGAGGAGCTTTTCACAATACTAGATCTGCCGTTTCTCATCAATTAGGTATTTGAGACACTTCTCTACTTGTGTGTTTTGCTTGGATAAGACAATAATATGTAGAGTATGTATTTTGAAATAAAGATTTATTAGATAAAATTGTGATTTTTAGCTAATAGAGGGATTATTCGTGGTGATTGTTTGGTGATTGGGTAGTGTTTTGTTTTTTCGTGCAATAGTATTCTCAGCTAATAGTGTTAAAAAATTAAAAGAAGATCACCAGTTGTTGGATGAAACTAGCCTAGAAGCGAACTTGAGCTCAATCACAGGGATTAGCAGGCAATAGCCGAGGAGCTTGGGTCCATGTTTCATCAATAAATTCAAGGTAACAGAGGATTCAGAATTGATTTTCCACCATGAACGAGGAGAAGAACCTTCTTTCAACTGGGTTGTATTGCATAAATAATTGGCTATTGATACTTAAATCTTCTTCTACAAATTCATAAGGTACGCTAATAATAGCTATTAACAAATTTAACCAAAAGTTATAAGCTTTCCTGTGTGTTATAAGTAGATTTAGACAATTGAGAGAATTCTTTAAATTGGATGATGTGTAAAGCTTGATCATAAGTTTAGAACCTTAAAATTAGGCCCTTATAATTGGGACCTCCATTATATATTAAATATAGACAATGTTCTTTCATTGTCCACACTCAGTTATATAAAAATCTTATTTGATTCCAATATTCAATTCAAATGTAGCTCTATTGAATTTGTAGGCATTTAATCCAAGTATCAAACTATTTCACATTTTACTTAGTGTTCTATTTCTGTAGTTTTATTGTACATTCAGAAAGGAAGACATAAATAATATGAGCTACCACCCTATAATTTTCGTTTTTAATTATCAAATTTCTTTGCACTTCTTTAGTATAACATCAATGTGCCATGCCTTGTTTTTGTTTTAAATTTGAAATCATGACCTTGTTTTATATTTATATAAACCATATTCTAGTTATTTCTCCACACTCAGTTATATTAAAAGAGAAAAGCACCATCACAATTTTCTTGCAAAATCGAAATGTAGCTCTACAGAATTGGATTCCCATCTTCATTTCCAAATGTAGCTTTACAGAATTTGTAAGTATTTAACTGACCTATTTCGTGTTTTATTCAGTGGTTTATTCTGGATGTTTATTGTACATTCAGCTAGGAGGACATAGATAATGTAGGCTACCACTCCATGATTTTCTTTTTTTAATCAAATTTCTTTACACTTTCTCAGTTATAAAAAAACTGAAATCATGGCTTTGATATATATATATATACACCATTTTCTAGGTAACTAAATTCGTAATGGACAAAAGTTGGATGCAGGAATCTAGGTCAAGTAAAGCATTTAGTAATAGATTGGCTAATTTCATCAAATTTGTTGTTGAAAAATCATCTATTAGTGGAGTAATTTATTGCCCATGTAAAACATGTTTTAACACATTCTCTTTTAATGCTGACGCTGTTCAAGCACATTTGACTTGGGAGGGCTTTCAAGAAGGTTATAATTGTTGGGTCTTTCATGGAGAAAGAATTTTTGCTCCATCAAATGGTCATAATAGGCATATTGTGACCACTCAAAGAAGGGTGAAAGAAAATCTTGATGGATATTATCAAATGAGGGGACTTCTCCAAGATGCATTTGGAGTGGCCCATGAACATTTTCCGTGACAAATGACAGGGGTTGCATCGGAAAATCTGAACTCACCAAATGACAGCCAACATCTAAAGGATCAGGCACAACATGTTGGTGGAGATCTTAACAAAAATAATGAAAAAACTAGATACCAAAATTCTCTAAAATATCATTCTTATTGCAATTGTTCCATTCAAATGTCTATTTGGTTGGTTAGCAAAGTCCTTCAACATGCTCTAGAGTTATTGATAGATGCCTTTCCGAATGGAGTTTCTCTACCGTCGTCTTATTATGAAGCTAGGAAAATTATCAGGGACTTGGGATTGGGACATCATAAAATTGATTCTTGTCCCAATGATTGTATGTTGTATCAGGGGGATAATTTGAATGAAGAAACTTGTAATGTTTGCTCGACTTCACGATGGGTAGAAATCAAAGAAGGAGATGGCAAAGCAATAAATGAAGATGATAATAAGCCAAGGAAGAAAAAGCCTGCTAAAATCCTACGGTATTTTCCTTTAATTCCTAGACTAAAACGACTTTACATGTCTTCAAAAACTGCCATGTCCATTAGATGGCATATGGAAGGCCGTACGAAAGATGGAAAATTGAGACATCCAATAGATGGATTAGCTTGGAAAGAATTTGATGTAAGATTTCCAGAATTTGCTTTTAAAGTGATGGGTTCAAACTATTTCGAACAATAAGCACTATATATAGCCCTTGGCCTATTTTACTGATTCCATATAACTTAGAGCCTTGGAATTGTATGAAACAGTCTTCATTAATATTGTCTATGGTTATTACAGGAGAGAAAGGTCCAGGAAATGATATTGATTTTTTTCTTGGGAGCATTGATTGATGAGTTAAAGCAATTATGGGAGGGTGTGGATGTATTTGATGTATCAAGCAGTCAAAACTTCAAATTACGAGCAGCTTTATTTTAGACCATTAATGATTTTCTTGCTTATGCTAATTTATCAGGTTGGAGCACCAAAGGTCATGTTGCATGTCCTTCTTGTGGTAATTCAACTCATTCTATATGGTTGAGAAATGGGAGAAATTTTTGCTATATGGGACATCGTAAATGGTTAGAACATAATCATCCTTTTCGCTTTCAAGCTGATCAATTTGATGGCACTGAAGAATTACGATATAGTCCACAACCACTTTCTGGTACTAATATTCTAAGACAATTGTTTGGGATTAATTTCATTTATGGAAAAGCTTCGAAAAGGACAAGGGAACTGATAGATAAATGAACAAGTCAAGCCAACGATCAGTAATCGATTAACAATGAAGTAGGGGTGTTTGATGTTGATGATGATTTCATTAGGGAACCGACTGATGATGATAATTTTGTTACTACTCAAGTCTCAATAGAACAAGTGTTACAGAATACACTACCTTGCATGTGGAAGAAAAGAAGTGTTTTCTTTGATCTACCATATTAGGAGTTTAACCATTTGCGTCATAATTTGGATGTGATGCACATAGAGAGAAATATTTGTGATAATATCATTAATGCCTTATTGAATCTTGAAGGTAAGAATAAAGACAATTACAAAGTAAGACTTGATTTGGTGGTGTTAAATACAAGGCACGAGCTTCATCCTATCATAGGACCTAATAATGTTGTCCGTTTGCCACTGGCATGCTACATTATGACTGTAAAAGAAAAGGACTTATTCTTCACATTTTGATGCAAAATATTCTCCCAATTGCTCTACGAGCTTCTATACCTTCCAATTTGGTAGCTATTATCTCATAATTGTCATCGTTCTTTAAGTCATTGTGCTCTAAAACTCTTGATGTAATGGAGCTTAAGCAATTAGAATCAAATGTAGCACTAACATTATGTTGTCTAGAGAAGACCTTTCTTCACTATGGTTCACTTGGTTATACATTTAGTTAAAGAGGCTAGACTTGGTGGTCCTGTGCACTACAAATGGATGTTTCCTATCGAAAGGTTAGATCCCTATACTTTTTTGCTAAATTCAACAATGAATGCAATATGATCTTTATTATCATAGAATTACAACTGCTATAAGGAATTTTGCTCATGTATAACTTTCTTATTTTTTTTAAGGGAGCTACTGGTTTTAAAATCTCATGTGCAAAATAGAGTTCAACCAGAATGTTCCATTGCTAAAGGATATATTGCAAATGAATGTTTAACGTTTTGTTCACGATATCTTCAAGATGTTGAGTCAAGATTAAGTCGTCCTCAAAGGAATTTTGATCATATTGACAATGAAGATACATATATGTTCTCAACTAATACTAGGGAAAGTAGAAAGTGTGGTTCTTAATGAAATGGCTTTGGCATAAGCACATCGGTATGTGCTACTTCATTATGAACAAATATCTCACTATCATAGGTATGCCCATTTAAATTTCAAAATATATATATATACACGATTATTTGAGGTATTAATGATGTAATTTGATTTAGTGAATTTTTGGCTGCCCAAAAAATAGCTTATCGTCCAAGTCGAGCTACCCAAAAGATTGAACAGAAGTGGATAATTGAAAGATTTCCACAGTGGATTTTAAACCAGGTGAGATTAACATTAATCATTTTATTTGATTAGAAAAAACATGTGATGTTTCTCAAATGAATAGTCATCTAATATTTTCTATTTGATTATGTCAGATTCCAATGATGATCAATAATAATTGTTCCAATGAGTTAGTAGTTATTGCCAGAGGCCCAAACAACATTGCTAGACGATTTAGTGGGTTTATTACAATGGCTTTCGATATCATACAAAAAGTCTTGATCGATTAAAAAAGACTCAAAATAGTGGAGTAGTTGTGGAAGTGGATAGAAAACCATATCATGGTGTGCTCAATGACATAATTGAGTTAGATTACTATCGAATGTTTAAGATTGTGATGTTTAGGTGCGATTGGGTTGATGTTAATTCAACAAGGGGATTCAAATGGGTGCATATTGGTCAACTTCTCCAAGTTTATACATACAGGGAATTTCTTGCACGACGATCCATTTACATCTCAAGCAAAACAAGTGTTTTATGTGCAAGATCCAAAAAATAAAGATTGCCTTAAGTGATCTATACAAAACCGAGAGATTTATATGATATGGGGTTAGGATCACAATATGCGGATGATGATACTTACACTCCATACATGCCTCAAAATTTAAATGTTGGCAATGCTGATGATCATCCAATTGGGTTAGGGTGGATATTGATGAACAATCTTAACATATTTTCTACGTACCCATCACATGAATTGGGGGAAGATCTCCTTAACCGATCTATTTTTATCTAAAATCATCTCTTTGTATTGGTTATTACTTACCATGCAAGAAAAAAAAGTTATTCATCCAAGAGAGTATAGATAAGTTAATACAAAACTCTTTTAATTTAGTTAGAAATTTTAAATTCGAATCTTAAAAATGCAACTACTTTAAAATTCTTGTGAAAGTATTTTACTGCCTTTATGAGTCATATCCATCATAAACATAATTAATTTCAGTTCGTTAATATATAAATTGAAAATATATATGGTTTCGTACCAAAAAAGAGTATTTTTAGGCAAAATAGTATTTGTTGTTGATCGAGATTCTATGGTATCAAGTTCAAATCTCTACTTGGATATATATATATATATATATATATAAAGTAAAAAAAGAGTGTCTCTACTATGCTAGAAACTTCTTTATATGCGCATTTGGATTAAGAAAAATAGATTGGCGATTTTATTCGTAGAAGTCCTAAATAAGGACAATGGCAGCAGACATGAGGCTACTATGCTAGAAACTTCTTTATATGCGCATTTGGATTAAGAAAAATAGATTGGCGATTTTATTCGTAGAAGTCCTAAATAAGGACAATGGCAGCAGACATGAGG
>CATIWF010050499.1:0-12233 GCA_949630135.1 Balakata baccata
ATTATTATATTTTATCAATCATAATAGATTAGAACTAAATACCATAACTTTATTAATTATAATTAACATAACTTTGTCAAACATAATATATAAGTTAAAGTTATAATTAAATAATATAACTATAGATTAAGATAAAATAGCATAAATTATGATAAATTGATATAATCATTACTTCATCAACTACTATAATTATTAGAAATTAAATTAAATTACCATAATTTTATGAATTATCCTAAATTGAAATCAATTTTCACAATTTTATAAATTGGTATAAATTAAAACTAATTATTATAACTTTATCAATTACTCCAAATTAAAATTAGTTAACATAAATTAAAATAAATTTTTATAGTTCATGACTTTATTCTACTATAAATCAAAATAAAATATTACAAATCATAATTTTTTATCTAAAAGTTATAATAAATTATTAAAATATATATATATATATAAATAAAAGTTTGATCTGTTCGGTTTAATCAGTTTTTAAACATTTAAAACCGAATTAAATAAATCGAAAACAGAATAAATCGAAAAGTGTTCAGTTCGATTTGGTTTCGGTTCGGTTTTACACACTCATAATAGTGAGTATATATACCAATTGGTTCCAAGGTTAAATCCAGCCCATTATAAAACTTGGGCCAAGGGCGAGTTCGTGTTTTGGATTCACTATCTTAATAGAGACTAGATAGGTTATTAGGAAAAAAAGAAAAAAAAAAACACATCCTTTTTCTCTAACTTTTCAAAATTGTTCTATTGAGCAGTTTTTATTTTATTTAATTTCTAATTTTTTTCTATGGAATATTTAGACAGTAAACCTTAGCATGTATTAGGCACATGTAAATGACATGTGAAACATAGAACAACATATATTTTAGAAGTTTCATAGAACAAAAACATAACATTGAGACTTGGAAAAATTCAAGGATTTTTAATTTTAAATCTTGTCTTTAATTTCCATTGTTCAGAAAATATTAATTTACTTTTTTGTCAAACAAATCTACAATAAAATTAAAATTGAAAGTCAGATGGGTTAATTAACAAAATAAAAATTCAGTTAATGGGTTTGAATAAAATAATTTCAATAAGGTCAATGCTAAAAAAAATGCATTTTTTTTAAAGTAATGTCAAATTTTAATTTCTTTTTAACACATGGAAATTTCTTATAATTCAAAATTATTAATATTAACTTTAGAAGACAGAAATTTTAAGTACAATCGACTAAAAAGTGATTATTCAACCGCATTGGTTAAAAAAAAGAAAAGAAAAATTAAAGAAATTTTTTTCCCTTTTCACCAGCCAATAATCAGATAAATTTAAAAAAACGGTTGTACTTGTAGAAGATCATCTACTCCATCGTAAGTCCACACCTATGGGACCATTTTATTGAATGCTAAATTACGGAATCAATGATAATACATGTGGTTTTTTAATCATTAATCTGCACTGTTGTCCCATACTCCACTTAATTGTAAACTGCAATTACAATATCTATATATCTTGCAATATTCATTTCTCTCTCTTTTCCATTCGTACTGAAAGGAAATTAATCAATATAATTGCAATTATATGTTATTTTAATATATAATAAAAAAAAACCTTAAAAAATAATAATTTGAGTCAGATAAAAAAAAAAAAAAAGAGAGATTTAGGAATATATTGCAAGCGATAATTACTGTGAGTAATTAAATGGAACAAAAATTAAATGCATTCCATATATCGAAGCAAATCACATCTCAAGAGTAATCAAACAGGCAATATATAGAAAATTAAAAATAAAACCCATTGGATATGTGGATGTGCATATTGTTGAACTGCAACGCATAAGAGTGATCATAATTAAGAAATATGGTAATATATATTAGATTAATTAATTAGGCTTTAATTTAAGCCAATGCCTTTGGTCTTCACTTTCACGTAAATAAGTAGAAGGTTGCTTCTTCTCTGTTCATTTTGTCTCTGCCCTTTTTCTCTCTATATATTTTCCTTTCTCCATCCACCTATGGGACCCTTCACAAAAATCTCTTTTTCATTTTAATAAAGAAATTCATTTTATTATCTCACTTGCAGGATAATATTTATTTCATCATTAGAAATATGACCATTTTACCCATTCAATTCCTAGGTGGTACAATTTACCTTTAAAATTTAGGAAGAAATGTTTTATATATGCTTACTCAATATGAATCTAGAAGAGTTTAAAACTTCTAAATTATTGGATACTGAATATTTACGAAAAAAAATATGGCCATTTTATTTTATATATATATATAGCAGCAATGTCCTGCATAGGCTACATCACCCTTCTCAAAGAAAATTCAATATCACATTTTAAATATTTTGAGAGACTAATTAATTAGTTCCTAATTGATAATCATGAATTAATTTTAAATAAATTAATTTATAGACTTAATTACACTAATTCATATATAAAAAAAAACATTAATTTTTAAATTAAAATTTTCGAAATAGCCGAAAATATGATGTATTATAGGAAGAGATTGCTCTAAGGATAAAAAACAGGGATACCCATAAAAAGATGAGGTAACACCATTCAACATGACAAAGTAGCTAGTGAACTCTAAAGTAATAATGGAAGGATCGGACCAGCGGGATGTTGAGGTAGCCAGGGGAATAGTAACAGTGTTTGTAAGAATGCAAGTGTGTGGCCTTGACTAAGTACCATATGAAGAAAGAGTTTTGGTGTCTCAGATTGTCTTGAAATGACCAAAACCTCACATTCTGTTTAAGGTAAAACCATCATACCATTTGACAACCAGACATTGTCGGGAACATGCAAACCATCAGATTTTGGGAAATAGCATCCAAAGTCTCCAACCCCAAACAACAAACAAAAACTCACCTATCACTCTATCACTTTTCTGTATAATAATATATCATTTCATGGTATAGTTTTAATAGTAGTATTCTATCATCCACATACATGTAATTCAACCAACAATACATGAATTAAATGTACCCCTTTCTATATATATATATATATATATTCCCTTCATTTCTCATGTAACAATTAATATTTCATTCTCACTATTAATTGTACTTACTCTCAATCAATGGACTTCTATAATTATGCAATTTTCTGATACTAGCAATCGATTCATGTCAATTACATACAATGTATATGGAGAAAAAGAAAATTTTTTATATGCAATCAAAATTTAAGCATATGTATGTGCTATCACCTTCAATAATGGTGTTAATGGCACCAATATTGAATGATGAATCTCATTAAAAGAAAAAAATATATATCTTTTGTAGTTTTTTTCTCTTTCGAAAAAAAGAAAAACATCATGGCTTACTACAGTTTACACTTATGAAGTGTGTGTTGGAACTTGGTTCCAATTAATGATATGCCATCATGATTGAAATAATGCATAAATCTATATAACATCAACTGAATATGTGGAAAAGGACTCCCTAAAAACTTAGGGAAGTCAATTTCCTTCGCTTTGCTGTAGGTATATATCAGTGATTCAAAAGCAAAAAAAGAAAAAAAAAGTCTGTGCTTTTATGTACATAACCTAATTGCTGCAATCTTTTTCCACTTGCTCTAGACATATAGTTTAGTTCTTAGTGTTTTTTCATCATCTTAATTAATCTTTGATTAAAGTGGTTTTTTAAATCAATTATTAATAAAATAAAAATGCTTATATATATATATATATATATATATATAGTGATGAAAAACAAAGTAATTTCGTTGAATCAAATTAAGCCACTTTCAGCAGATATGTCATTTTTCTGTAAGAGTTTTCCTTTTTTTTTTTTTTAGTCATTGCTATAAAGGGTGTGAATGGGATCGAGTTTAAATTGTAGACTTTTATAATATATATAATTTCACTAATCTAGATTAGTTTATTGATATTTTCCTAAAAGAAGTTTGACCCATTTTCTTGTTATAACAAATAGAACTGTGGCACGATTAATCTTGTAATATAATTATATGATATACACTGTTCAATATATATATATATATATATATTGGTAAGTAACCAGCAAGTTGCTAGCTATTAGCTAACTGGTCATCTCTCTTATTACTGGGTTAGGCTGTTTTTATGTTGTTAAGTTACAGTTAACCTAACAATGGAGCTGCATACCCATAACAATGTCAACATTACCAGAGCTGCAGGCAAGCAATAGCAAAACATACA
This sequence comes from Balakata baccata, assembly GCA_949630135.1. NCBI lineage: Eukaryota > Viridiplantae > Streptophyta > Magnoliopsida > Malpighiales > Euphorbiaceae > Balakata > Balakata baccata. The sequence continues at coordinate 4,173 of CATIWF010050499.1, forward strand.
TAAATAATAGATAAATAAACAAATAACATTCTCTTCCCTGAGATTCAGATGAAAAATTTTTGTATCCCCTTCTCCCCCTTCAAAGATCATATTATCATGTGATGTAGATATCAATGGAAACGCAAATTATAAGTAGCACAGTAGAAAAGACAAGAATTTATTTATTAAATCCGCGGCTTTTACTATTGGCCATATCTAAGAGACTGACAACAAATCTAACCTACACTTACGTACTTGATGTTTATGTGTATTATATATATATATATATATAAAAGTACTGAGCAAATAATTAACCAGAAAGAAACTTGATAACATGAACATTACATATGCTGAACTAATGAAGACGAAATTAATACCACGGTGGAAATATTGGATTTAGAACTTGAAAGACCTGTATAATCTTCAAGATTTTAACATGCATGTACTAAAACATATTAATATGATCAACTTTAAAGCTGTAAATTGAATGTTACTTAATTTAAGAGTAACCCAATCTAAGTTCCAAGTCCAAATCCTCTTTGGGGTCTTTAAAAAAACCTATCTCCAAATCTAACCTGACAGTCTCAGCTTTCTTCAAGAACTTGCAACCATCTTCTCTTGCGCAAGGCTCAAATTCTTCGGCATCAAATAAAGATTTCTGAGTTTTATTTCTGGTTCTATCAAAAGTTTTGGTGCTTAATGGGGTATCATCAATAGCCCATTTATTAAGTTCGCTAGAAGAAGCAAAAGCTGGTGAAGATAATAGAGAAAGAGCAGTAGTATTAGCAGGAGGAGGAGGCGAAGAAGGTAATGTGGAAGTTAATGGATGGGAAACACCGATAGGGTTAGGGTTAGGGTTAATGTTAAGATTAAGATTAAGGATAGTACAATGGCCATCCTTCGGAGGTGACTGTCTTAGTCTGGCTCTGTCCCTTCTGTGAACATTCATGTGACCACCAAGAGCCTGAGCAGATCTGAATTCCCTCTTGCAGAAGCTGCAAGTGTAAGATCTTGGCGGCCATGAAAACCCACCAAGATAATCTTCTCCATAGCTCTGATTGTTAAAGTTCCCTGAATATTTAAGCTTGTTGCTGCTGCTGTTGCTGTTGTTGCAGGTTCTACTGCCAATACTATGATCTTTCAAGCTGTTACTGAAACTGTTCCTCTCCATTTTGAAACCAAGCAAGATTTAAGAGACAGAGAGAAAGAAGTAGACCTGATCTACGGGTTTTGAGTGTTAAATAAAGAGGTTAAGGAGAAGTGAAAGAAGAAAAAAATTGGAGATATATAGCAAATTAAAAAGCCTATAAAATTCTAAAAAGAAGCTGAAAATTGCCATCAAAATGGAACCATTCATGTTTAAGTCACAAAATTACTATAAGTAGAACTTCGGCCTGCCAGCCATGCCTTTTTGCCAAATCTAGCCCACTCTACTGAATGTATTTTGACTTCCCTTTAAATTATTTCCATTGTACTCTCATGTTTTTCTTAACAATAATTCTGAAGAAAAAAATCCACTTAATGTGAGTAGATGCCCACAGTACAATTATCTTCATGACTTGTCCATATGCAATTGGTTCAAATTTTTACATTTCTTAATTAAATAAACGTACATATATGCATACAAATATGACTTCATCGATCCCCCGCCAATCTGTTCTTGCCATTACTGAATCAGACTCGTACATGACTTCAATTTAGATGATTTTGTTGCTAAATAATTAAACGAAAATAAATTAGAGGGATTTTGACAAATTAAGTTTTATTTTTGTGTCAATAGCCCACACAGGTTAATGTGTCATCTCAAAGCCTAAATTAATAATTGGGTGATTAAAATTAATCAGAATATGGCTTTCAAGCCAATTGTAAATAGATTGTAAATGGTGATGTGACAATTAAATATAAAATTAAGGGAGAATTTAAAACTTTGGAAAAGATGAAAGAAGAGAGAGATCATTTCAAATGAATAAAAAATTAATAAAGACCTCATTTCTATTACTTTATAATAAATTTGAATAAAATAAAACAAAAAATATATTTGAATAAAAAATAATTATTAATTAAGGTAATAAAATTAAAATAATATTAGTTTAAATAATTAAAATTATTAAAAAAATTAAAATAAATAATTTTTCTGCAATTTATTAATTTTAATGTTAATGAACGGTAACAATAAATTTCAATTTATTTGATAATAAAAAATTATCATTTTAACTATTAATAGTGATTATAATATATTAAAATATTTATACGAATTGAAATTTATGATAATTACATGGATGAAATATATTTAAAAATATAATTAAAATTTTACTTATGTAACAGTAAAGATTACCTTTTCAAATTGTATTTCAATTGCATCCCAATTGTGAGATGGAGCACTAGTGGACAAAAAGTACTTGGACTCAAGTAATGAATGCATGGACCTATAAATTCGCTTCAGATTTAGTTGGGTATAGTATGTATACAATTAAATTCATATGGGATCTACAGCAGATGAGTTGGTATAAAACTATACTAACTAGAAATTTCTATTTTGAGTTTTAATTTAGATATGTAACTACAAATATTTTTGAGAAAGTACTTTTTTTACCCATATATTCTAGATTAATTCGGAATACCAAACAAAAAAAAATTGGTATGAGACCTAATTAATATTTCTAAACAGAGAATTAATAGAATTCAAATTATAATGTGCATCCTTGCCTACAAAAACATTATGATGGTGTTAAATTACAGAGAACAATTAAGTAATTGACATTGAATTCAGGTGGAAGGGAGCCCAAGTAACATTATGGTATTGGGCCCTTGTAGCTCAAAAGCAGAAAGTACTCAATTCCAAAACACACCAGTATCAGAGAAAGTAGGAGGACACACAAATAAACCATATCATCCCTTGTTTACTCAACCTCATTAACATTCCAGATATTGTTTCCTAATTAAGTTGAAACAATCCTTAACTGGCAATCTTGGAAAATCACATGGTACATAACTTCACCATACCTATATCATGAATATATTTTGCGGTCCCTTAATTTCTTAAAATATTGCAAAATCAAATAATCTAATAATTTCTTTTTTTTTTTTTTTAATTTCTTAAGTTGTGTCAAGAAGATCAGTAGGTGTAGTCAGTAATTAGTAGTTACTACCAACTACAATGCACTGCCAATAAGTTTCATCTCATTCACAAATTATATATGGACATATGAAAGATTTACATCATATCCATTATTTCAAGGACAGATTGTCGCAGGGCACCCAGAAGAATTACATGCCATATTAAAGAGAAAAGAAGAGCAAAGAGAACCCATATAGACAAAAGATCCTGCCAAGTTTATCTTTATGGTTTACTTTATTATTATTATTTTCAATTGAAAGACTAGTGGCCAATAAGCTGAGTCCAAGCCATGCTATATATGGCTAACTTTATAAGGTTATACAACCCAGATTGCAGGGTTTGCCAACAGTGCAACACGTTGCCGTCTCTTCTACTCATACTGTGCAGATTCAGAGATAGATTTTCCAACCAAAAAAGCTTCAGTAAATTCTCTGCATGTTTATACGGACAAAATGTGCTCGGAAGAAAGAGTTGTATGTACTACTATACTAAATAAATGCGGATGATTTATTAGCTTAAATTAAAGCAATTGTCCATTTGATTGCTGCCGTCTTATCAACCTTAAAGATTAGATTAAACCTCAAAAACCTTGAAAATGTAAGCTAGCTTTCATGATCAATTACCATGTTTATCAAGTAGAAGAAAGAAAGGAGAAAAAGGGTTATCATTGACCAAGTTAAATTGGGTTGCAGTCCTATCAACTTGATAAGTAGTTTCTTCTCTCTGGCTAGTTGAATCAAGCAGAGAGTTACACTATTGAATCTGTAGGACTTGGACTTCGCAGTCCACATCACGTTACGAGGCTGGTGATTGATAGGTATAATCAATGAGAACACACCATAGGATAAATAATTTGTAGATTCTATTCACAGGGCAATCAAGGGCCTGAAATTAGAGCTCATTCATTTGTTAAAGTTTGTTCTTTCTTTACAATATTTGGGTCAAGCTGACGGTAGCCCAAGGCCTTGTAAGCCGGTTTTGGTTGGCCAATCCAGAGCAGATCTTGAATCTGTTCAACGAAAACTATTTGGAAGTACTGTGTGTGAAATCAGACATCCTTTGGGTTCATACATATCGAATTAAAATGATACAGGTGACCAGTAAACTTCAATTTTAATTTAATGATACTGTTTCTGATTTACTAGAATTTTAAGATTCTAAATTCAAATTGCAGTTGGACTAAAAAAAAAAGGAAATTTACTCGTAGAAAATGTAAGCAAAGTTGTAGTTCTCATAAACATCTTTAAATTAGGTCAAGGAGAAATTCTTGATATCTCTATGCAAATGGCCTTGCTGGTAAAGAAACGACAATGCGCTTAGAGTGTCTTTGAGAACCACAGCAATACATGGCTCTGAGAGACCCTCCTTCTCGGGTGAGAAAGAACCAGCAGACATGAAAGGCATAACAACCCAAAGACGGCGTGAAAGAACAATGAGCTTTGAGGATATTTGGGTGAGAAAGAAGGGATATAGAAAGTGAAATAGATAAGAGGCTTTTCAGTTTTGCCAATTGAATTACATCTTGATTCTTCGATTTGGCGTATGAACAAGATCAGTGCATCATGAAATTAAATCCACATCCATTGGATTTAACAACTTTTGATCAGGAAGTGAATAATTAATGATATAACTGTTGAACTAATACCCATTTTATCGATCTATGACTAAGGAGCCATGGATCCTATATACAAGAAAGTGATGGTCAGTACTAGAGATAAGAGGCTCACAGAAAATGGAATGCATCCCTCATCCTTCCTCAATAACATACCATCAATGACTGGAAAATTCACCACTACAATGTAAAATGAGAGGAAAATTTGTCCAAACATTTCGTTCCATCTTCCGCTAGCAACTCCTCCAATTAGTGAAACCATGTTCAAAATGACTAAAGAAACTACGGGAGCAAGCAACACTGTAGACGTTTGGAAATTGAATTTACCCTTTTGATATAATGTGATTTTTCCACCATCAGCAACTTTACTTGTTGGCTCGAAACTAGCTTTTCTCCATCCTACCCGTTTCAATATAGCATCTAAACTTCCATACGTGTATGCTGTTACTGACTTTATCATCCAAATTTGCTGCTCATTCCGCCAGGTCTGGATTGTGCCTCCTGAGGAGACAACCTCTTGTAAATGCTTCAAGAAAGATGCTATGAATATGAATGAAACGACCAAAAACCATGAACTTGAAACCTGGTTCAGAACGATTATTTTAGGCTCAGATTCAGAAAGAAACCGTTAAATTGCCTATCAAAATGATGGACTGTGTGTACCTTGGGATATATGGGGATGCCATTCAAGAGATAAAGTTGAGGCAGAGTAGCAAAACACCACAAGGGAAAGGAATAGAGTGGCTGAAGAGCAAGGTAGGCGTAGCACATGGTTTGAAGCAAAGACATTCTTGATAGGCCATAGATTAGAGGGCAAAACCTTGAGAACATGACTTCCATCAACCCAGAATTCCATCTTGTGCCTTGAACTAATACGTCATTCAAATTTGTGGTAGCACTGCCCAAGAATGCTGGTCTTGAAGGATTACAAAAAATGGAAGTCCACCGTTTGCAGTGCAAGATTAACCCAGTAAAGTAATCTTCCACTACAGATTCATATAGAAATCCTACCTGCTTTCACATGAATATAACATTAGCATATTAATTTGTTTGTTAAAATGAATCAGAAGTTTTGAGTAAACTGCACTTGCCTGTTCGCCCCAAAGAGTGTATTTCTCATATCCACAAGTGGCTAAAAATCGAGCCTCTTCCAAGGATTGACTTGAAAGGCCTCTATGTTCATGGATATTATGTTGATTGCTTAGGTGGACAGACATTACGAACTCATTTGATTGACCATAAGATTGTTTTAGCTGCTCTAAATCTACATAGGGTCAGATATATAGTTAACACTTTTCAAGATCTGTACGATTGGTTCCAGCATATGGATAAAGAGAAATAGACTCACCATTCGTTGAAAGATTACCATATAATGCCTTTCTCTTCATGTAAAAGCCAGTGCCTGACAATATTGGCCCCTGAAGCCCATCCATACCAGGCCACCTTATCTAAAACAGAACATAACAATCAAGTAATCAACAATCACAAGAACTATGAAAATGGAGAAAAAAATCTCCCTACTTACAACGAATAATGTTCTTAGCTGGCTGTCATAGATATCACTGTTACTAATATTATGGAATTTCTGAGGGAATTGAACGAAAGCAAGCGAAGATGGGGCTTGAGGATCAAGAAGGAAGCACATTGCTTGTCTAGCAGATGTTGAATCATTGCAGTACATGTCACAATCTAGTACCAGTATGTAAGGTGAGTTTGTCAGAACTCCTGATACTCTAAGCTGCAAAAATTAGCAATGTCCGCTTAATACACATTTCTAGTTTTAAAATTTTCGTATTATCATGTTCAAAGAAAACAAAGGGACAAATGCAAGGAGATACAAGAACATTGAGTGCTCCAGCTTTGAAATGATGCGGATAGTAAGATCTTTTCTCACGAGAAACATACACAAGAAGAGGTACTTCCACTTGACTGATTCTGGACTCATTATCAGATTTACCATGTATCACCTTCACAACAAAAACATATATTCAATTAACCTTCGGATCAATAGTACTATATCCTAATTAAATTGCAAGCATTAACTTTACAGCGATAATCAGTTTATGCCTCAAATTTACTGCCACAAATTTAAGTTTGACATTTGAACTATCCCATACCTCTATTGTTGGATTACGATCATCATTGCTAATGGTGTTTGTTTCTGCCCTCTCACCATTTTCTTCTGCTTTCTCCACTTCTTCCTTAAACTGCTCATATTTTCTCTGTATCGGAAATTTAATAGAAAAATATATTCAGGTATATTCTCGAAAAGATAATCAATTAATACTGAAAAAAAAAACAAGGAAAGAATCAAACCTTGATCTTCTCTTTTTCCTCTTGATATTCCAGACTATGAGAATGAACAAGATCATCTTCTGAGCTCGAAAAGTAAACCTTAGGGCATCTATTCACGATCCCAAACCTTCTACAAAAAGGAAGCCAATACCTAGCAAACGCATAAGCCTCTCTCGTACCGGTCAACGTCAAAGAAGATCCCCCATCATCTGAAAGATAAACGGAGAGCTTCTCCGGGGGGTAATCCAGTGCCATGGCGGATAAAACGGTGTTCATCACCTCCACCGGTGGCTCCCTCTCGGGGTCAGCTGTGCATATGAACACATCAATAGCCGGAAGCTGCTTATTTCCCGGCAATCTTTCAGGGAAAATTGTGCGAGAAACTGGCCTCCATAGATAAGCTTGGCTACAGAGCCAGATAAGAGAAAGAAGCAGCTCAGATGCGAAGAGTAATAAATAAGGAAGTAGAGGTTTTGAAAGCAGAATTGAAGAGAGTCTGTAGTAGACGAAGACTACCAAGGCCATGAAGTGAAAGAAAGCATATGTGCGATTGATGATGGCGGAAGATTTGCGAGGACTGCAGAGATTGAGAGGGGACGAACCCATCTTTTGTGCTACACATTAACTATAGTGCATCTAATCAGTAAACACCGTGAAACAAGAAAAGAAGGGATTCATGGCGTAGAAAATGGAAATTTGATAAAAAAATATTGGTGAATGGTCAATTTTGCAGAGTTGACTATTGAGGAAAAAAAATGAAGACGATAAATTAATTGAAATTTTTGAAATTGTTGCGATAATATTGCTGAATGGGGTTATATTGGATGTTTACTGTTATTTTTATATATCGATTACTGTAATATTTTTATATATATAAATATGTATTACCATTAATAAAAATGGTTGCTTTTTTGTTATTATTTTTTTTATTTTTTATTTTATAACACGTTATCAACATAATCATAAAAAATAAAGTCTAATATTTTAACTAAATATATTTATTTTTAGTATAGATAGTTGATCATTTCTATTTTTTTTATTACTGTTTTTTTTGTTC
>CATIWF010050529.1:0-21120 GCA_949630135.1 Balakata baccata
CTTGATTCTATAATTGTAATTTTATGAATATACGGAATTCCTGATTTATGCACAAGAAACCGATAAACACTACTATTATGTACATAAGCAATGAAAATGCAATCAACTACTTTTGGCCCTATTTTCACTTTCTTTGGTATAGAAATGGCCACTTTAGCAAGACACCCCCACACTTGCAAGTATTTATAGGATGATTTTCTCCCTTTCCATAATTTAGAATAAGTTTTGTCTTGCTTACTATGGGGCACCTTATTTAAAAGATAATTAGTCAACAATATGGCTTCCTCCCACATGTTTTGTGGCAATTCAAAACTTATCAGCATTGCATTCATCATTTCTTTCAAGGTACGATTCTTCTTTTCAGCCACACCATTAGATTATGGTGAATATAGTACTGCAGTCTCATATATAATTTCATGTTGTATATAGAATTCACCAAACGGTATCACATATTCACCATCATGGTCACTTATCAAAACCTTGATTTTTCTATTGAGTTGATTTTCAAACTCAATTTTATAGAGTTTAAATTTCTTTATAGCCTCATCTTTTCTCTTAAGCAAATACACATAATAATATTTTATGCAATCATCTACAAATATGATAAAATATTTGTTTCCATCTCTTGTTTGAATAAATTTTAAATCACATACATTACTATGGATTAAATCAAGTGATTCACTTTTCTCTTTTAGGATGATCTAGTCAGTTTTACCTCAACACAAGCTTCAAATTTATATTTTATATCAATATTAAAATTAGGTATGTAGTCTAAGTTAATTAACCTTTTCAAGGTATTATAATTAACATATCCTAGTCTACCATGCTACAAATTGGAAGACTCAAGCAAATAAGCAGAAGAGGTACTTTCGTTATTACGTTTAATAACAATTATATTGAGCTTAAAAAGCCCATAAATAGCATACCGTCTACCTATATACATTCCACCCTTGGATAAAACAACTTTGTCTAATTTAAAAACCATTTTTGAATCCATGCTTGTTCAACAGCGAACCTAACACCAAATTCTTGCAAATATTAGGCACATACAAAACATTATTTAGAGTCAACTCCTTCCCAGAAGTTATCTTTAGCACCACTTGTCCTTTACCAAGAACTTCTGAAGTGGTAGAATTACCCATAAACAATTTTTCCCGACTCTTCGGCTTGAAGGTAGAGAACATCTCACGATTTGAGCATATGTGCCTTGTGGCACCGGTATCAATCCACCATTCTTTTAGGTTAGACCCAACCATGTTCACTTATGATATCACAGCAACAAGGTTAATATCAGAAACCTCTTGAGTAATATTTTGTAAGAAATTTGCTTCATTGCTCATTTTTTTCTTTGTGAGCTTACAATTAGAAGCCTTATGACCCATCTTGTCACAATTAAAGCATTTTCCTAGGAGTTTCTTTTAAAAACTCCACCTTTGGGTTAGGCTCCATGAATTTCTTATTTTTGGTATTTTGTCCATGTTCGACAATATTTACCTTAACCTTAGAAGAATTCAGCCCCCTCCTTTCTAAGCCTCTGTTGTCTTCTTCAATTTGAAGTCTAACAACTAACTCCTCAATATTCATTTCCTTTCGCTTGTGCTTAAGGTAAATTTTGAAATCCTTCCAGCCAAGGGGTAATTTTTCAATCATAGCAGCCATTTGGAAGGTTTCACTCAAGTTCATTCCTTCAGTATGAATATCATGAAGAATAACTTGAAGCTCTTGAACTTGACGTACCACAATCCTGAAATCCACCATTTTATAGTCTAGGAAATGTCCTATTATAAATTTCTTGGCATCGACATCCTCAGATTTATATTTTCGGTCCAATGATTTCCACCATTGTTTAGCAATATTGATTCCACTATACACATTGTATAATGAATCATACAGCCCATTCATGACATAATTCCTACACAATAAGTCGGAATGATGCCAATTGTCATAGGCTATCCTTATTTGGATATCTTGCTTATCCTCTTTAAGAGTAGGAGCATCCTTAACTAAGAACCGTGCAAGATTCAAGGTAGTAAGGTAAAACAACATTTTCTGCTACCACCTCTTGAAATTCAAGTTATTGAATTTTTCCAATTTCTCTCCATGGTTCACAGGTATCGTTACAGGTACAACTAGAGAGACAACCTGAGTAGCAGAAGCCGATGGCTGGGAACCATCTTGAATATTGGTAGCAGATACTATGTTATCCATTTCATTGAAATAACAAACAAACAATATTAATTTCAAGAATTAAGAAATTCGATTCACGAATTAATAAAAATGAATTTATCTTAAGATTATTATAAACAAGGAGTATGGTTAATTCAATGTTCAAATAAAATGACAAGAGAAAGGTAAAAGAAATTTAAGGCTTGTGTTCCACACAGTGTCCTCAAAACAAATTCGCCCTTTACCAATAATGTTTTAGAAAACTAGCGTTTGTCTTCTATGATACAATAGATATCCAATATATGTTGAACACTCAACACCCACTTACAACAAACTGATTATATGTCACACTCTCTATCAGTTGAAAAGAAAAAGAAGAAATTGAAAGAAGATTTTCCCAACAAGAGACCATACAACAAGAGCTAAGAACTCCTATTTATACTAGATGGATGAGACATGAGATTAATTGTGATTAATCTCTTTAAAGATTGCCAATATTCCTTTGTAACATACAAATAATGGTGAATTTAATCTTTTAAACATCAAAAAATAAAATTTCAAAAGACAAGAAGCTCAAAAGACAAATCTGGAAAACAAACAACACGGGTGTATAAAATCCACACGGGTGTGTGTATTAGACATGCACATACTGCAGCACAACGACACGGGCATTTCAGAAGCATGGCCATGTGAATCCATATGGGCGTGCCAGATACTTGGCTGTGTCAAACCACACGGGCGTGCCGTTGTGTCCTTCAATTTCAGAAATAAAAAAAATGTAAAGATAGGGTTTGGTTTGGACCATGGGAATTCAGCCCGACGTTGGTGTACACAGGTCATGCACCCACGTGTCAACTTATTCCGGACCATGGATTTACACCCCCTGCCCCTGATTGCTCGAGAGAAAACTTTTCATGCTATTTTTTTATCCATGTAAGAATGCATCTTACTATATAAATACAAGTTCAACTTTATATTTTAGTGATGTGGGACAACTTCCACTTTCATTTTTCCTCTATATCTTCTTAGCAAAAAGCTTACTTTGAACTTCAATTTCTATTTACACATTCTCTATTTTGAGTATATGAATATATTAATTCATAGTTCTCATGTCAAAGAATACATATATCTGGGTATTTCTTCCAAAACTGAGTTGTGGGACTCACCCGAATTACTCCATCAAAATGGCTCATAATTACAATTTTTCCAACATTTCATATTAGTCACTTGTATATCTATCCAAAAAAATAGAAAATTACTTCAGAAAAAAAGAAAAAAGAAAAAAAAAAGAAAAAGAAAAAGACATTAGCAAATGGGAATGTCAAATATATTTGGTATGGAAGGAAGCAAAATTTCCAAACTTCTTTCTTTTATCTAATGATTTTGAATTCATTTTTCCTTTCCTTTGATGTTTAATTGCTTTAATTTCTTTGACTAAATCTTGGACGGCAGAAATGGGGAAAAAAAAAACTAAATAAAAGAGAAAAAAGCAAAAGACATATATCCATCAAAGGAACATAAAAATTTTGGATGCGGGCGCACCATATATGGTTTATGCAAATTTATCCTTTTTGGTTTGAAAAATAGGATGGTGTTAATTTTCTTTAAGGAGGGATTTTAGTTTGTTTGGTATGACCACATTTTCTTTTTTGATAAAACCTCCTGTATATTTTTCAAGAGAAGAAGGCTTGTTGAATTTAATTATTATATTTTTAATTTCAATTATCCACTAATTTTGATATACGTTCTTTAGACCCTTTAAGCACTAGAGGGCTAACTCTCTTCTAAATTTTAAAGGTATTTCATACCTATAATTCAAATTCAAAAAACATATAATTAAAGAAGAAACTCTTACTTTTTCATCTCATTTGAATTTAACTATTGCTATAACTAAAGGATATGCATCAAATGACAAATTGAAAGAATCCTAGAAGTTTCAAATTGATAAAAGACAAATAGAAATTATGAATAACTTGATTAAAGCAAATTTGCAACAGTGCAAAATTATTTTCAGCCAACAAACTTGAAGAAAGTGGCTAACAAAGTGTCATGTGTATAAATGTTAGTTTTGCAGTACATGGAACTTGAAAATGATGGACAATATAGATTAAAGAGAAGGGGAGAAAGACCTAAAACTAATATTAATAATATCCAAATGTTATCCAAAATGTTTTTGTTTGGTTTCTCTCCTTTTTGAGACATCAATCACTATTTTAAGTATCACGCTATTTAAAAATTGAAATTTAATTCTTCCCTTGATTAGCTTTTCTAAATACAATCAAGAAAAATAGAATTGTGAAAAACTAATATCAAAATATTATGTAAATGAGCATGGAAATATAAAAAAATATAAGGATGCATTTAGTTATGGAAAATAATAACAGTTTTCTAGATAATTACTCTAAGATCATATTTGGTATACGAATAATAGAAAATAGAATCCTATTTCTAAATTTATATTGTGATATTTTAATATTTCTTTTTGGTATATGGAATTGAATCCGAGGTCTTAGTTGCCCTCAAACCCTAACCACGTGATAAACTGAAGAAAATTGTATTGAGAAGTAAAGTTTGAGTTACAGCCTATGTTCATTTATATGGGCCTAGTATGCTGGCACATTAGTAACGGACTTAGAAGAGAAAGAATAATGTGCATTCTAGCTTATGATAATAACACTTCAACCACTTGATAAGGAGAAAACAACTTGAGATGGTAACTTGGACGAGCTTCGGTGGCAGCCTGAAGGCATTGCTTATAGGTGAATCTGGTACCTTCTGCACCTCCCCGCAAGCTGAGTGTAAATATTTAACACTCCCAGCTTGGATGTAAAGGTCTGAAAAGTAGTGACATGATGAGCTTTAGTAAACAGATTAGCAAGTTGATTAGAGGATCAAACAGGCAGCAACTTGATCAACACTTGCGCCACTTTTTCTCTGATATAATGACAGTCCAAGTCCATGTGTTTAGTACGTTCATGATGAATAGGATTGTGCACTAAATAATGGCTGACAGGTTATCACAGAAGAGTGGAATTGGTGATTGTTGTTGCTGCAGATCTAGTAGAAGATAAGTGATCCATTGTAATTCAGCAGTTGAAGATGCCAAAGCTCTATATTCTGCCTCTATGGATGATCTTGATATGGTATTTTTTTTTTTTTTATCTCTAAGATGTCAATGATGATCCAAGAAAAACACACATTCCCGTGACTGATCTCCTTGTGGTTGGACAGGTTGCCCAGTCAGCATCACTAAATGCTTGAAATTGAACAGTGTTGTTGCTAGGAAAGAACTAGCCTTGGCTAGGATTTTGTTTAATATATCTCAGAACTCTGTGAGCACATTTTAAGTGAGATTCTGTAGGTTTTTCTAGAAATTGACTCAAGAAGTGAATTGTATATCAAAGTTCAGGTCTTGTATTGGTCAAATACAGTAATCTTCCAATTAGTTTTCTATATGATGAGATGTCACTCAGCAAAGGAGAGTCTTTTATCGCTGCTTGTTTTTGAGGAACCATGGGAGTTGGCACTAATTTGGCATCTAAGAAACCTGTCTTGTAGAATTTCTAGTGCATATTTACGTCAACAGAGATGAATGCCATTTGCTGATCTTGCCACTTCGAATCCAAGTAAAAACTTCAAGGGTCCGGGGTCTTTTATCTTGAAAGCTTCATGAAGGAATGACTTGACTGATTTTATTTGATCCATATCATTACCTGCTAGTATTACATCATCTACATAGATAAGAACGGCAAGAAAACTAGATGAGTTAGATTTAATGAATAGAGAAGAGTCTGATTTTGCTTGCTTGAATCCTTGTGCTAATATTGATTCTGTCAATTTCATGTTCCATTGTCTGCTGGCTTGTTTAAGCCCATACAGACTCTTTTGCAGTTTACATACTTTATTATGACATTGTAAACCAAGTGGAAGAATCATATATACTTCTTCAAATAAATCTCCATGCAAGAATGCATTATTTATATCTAATTGTTCTAAAAATCCATGTTTGGTAGCAGCAACAGCTAACAAGGTTCTAATGGTAGTTATTCTTGCTACTGGTGAGAAGGTCTCTAGATAATCAATCCCTTCTTGCTGGGTGTAGCCTTTGGCTACAAGCCTAGCTTTGTAACGTTCTATACTGCCATCATAATTATACTTAATTCTGAAAACCCACTTACATCCAATTGGATGTTTTCCAGCAGGTAAATTAGTCAATGTCCATGTTTCATTTATTTGGAGTGCATTAAGTTCATCTTGTATTGCTGGCTGCTATTTTGGATCTTTAACAGCTTGTACATAACTTTTTGGCTCTTTATTACATGTAATGTTAACAGAAAATATTCTATGATAAGAAAATTTTGAATAGGATAGAAAATTTGTAATAGGATAAAGAAAAGTATTTACTTTACCTCCTTGTGCACTAACAGAAGGATGATTATGCTCAGCTGAACTACCGTTAGCCAAGAAAAAATGGTAATCTTGTAAGTAGTTTGGTGGTCTTCTCCATCATGTGGATAGCCTAGAAGATTGAGAAGGACTACGAGGTGTAACGTGATCATTTTGTTGTGTCTGAAGTGTAGGCTGATGAAATAGAGAGATATCATGCAATCGAATACTAGGCAAAACAAAGTCTGATTGTTGCATCTGAGATTTTGGAAGGCGAAAAATATGTTCGTAAAAATATACATTTCTCGAAATAAAAATCCCATTTGTTTGCAAATTAATAGCCCTTAATACCTTGATGATGTCCTAGAAAAACACTTTTGACAGCTCTTGGTTGAAATTTGGTTCTATTCTGTGTCAGAGTAGATGCATAACATAAACAACCAAACACTTTAAGATTACTAAAATCTAGATTCTTATTGGTAAGAGCATAATATGGTGACTTGTTAGATAGTAAAGGGGTTGGTATTCTATTAATGAGATAAGTGGCATGAATAAGAGCTTCTGCCCAAAATTTGTTTGACATATTTCCTTCAAATAATAAAGATTTTGTGACATTTAGCAAATGTTGATGTTTTCTTTCGACAATCCCATTTTGTTAGGGAGTTTCATTACATGAAGTTTGATGCACAATAACCCTTTCATGGTAGAAGTTTGGCCAATTAAACTCTTGACCATTATCTGTTCTTATTGTTTTAATGCATCTGTTATATTGTACCTTCACCAGCATATAGAGCTTAACCATAGATGGCCTAACTTCAGATTTATATTTCAAAAGATATACCATGTAAATCTTGTAAAGTCATATACAATAGTGAGAGAATATTTAAAACCATTTACAGATTCAATAGCTGGCCCCCAAATATCAAGATGCAACAAATCAAAACTTTGATTAGAATTTGTAGTACTAATAAGAAAGCTCAATTTCTTTTGCTTGGCTAAATGGCATATATCACATACTAGATTATGACTAACTAGAATATCTACATAGAGATGATGTAAAGCTTCTATTCTACCTTTAGAAGGGTGACCTAATCTATAATGCCAGACATCAAAACCAGAGGTGGTAGTATTATTGATACTAGAAGATACAGACAGCTTGAAGGGAATTAGGTGATACAGGCCATCCTTAAGTTCAACTGAACCAATCATATTCCTGTGGTGCATATCCTGTATACAACAAAATTTATGAGTAAAAGTCACAGATCAAGAAGCATCTGTTGTTAGCTTGTTAGAAGAAATAAGATTATAAGAAAAGGTAGGGACATAAAGCACATTTTGCAAAACAATGACAGGGCTCAACTGAACCTGTCCAACATGAGTAACTGGGGCAGTCTGACCATTAGTTAAAGAAATATTAAAATGAGATACTGGTCTTGCATATAGTAGCAACCTTCTATCACTAACTATATGGTCAGATGCACCAGTATCTAAAATCCAGGTTTGTTGATTAGAATTATGACCAATAGTTGAAAAACAAATACCAGATTAATACTCACGCAAACCATCAGCAGCAGCACTAGGAGAATACTCTTTAGAAATTTTCTAACACTTGGTGGCAGTCATTGCTGTTGAAGTTGAAGCCATGTTTTCTCTTGCATAAGTATTAGAACAAGATGGCATGTAAGTATTTACTGCTGTAGGATTGTCTTGTATCAGTGCCAAAAACTTGGAATATTGTTCTTTAGTTAAAGTGTAGCTATCTTTCTCAAAAGTTTGTTCTGGAACAAATTGACTTTGATCATGATCCTCGAACTGATCTTGGCAAGAATCTTCATCCAAGACTTGTACTTGATTGGCATGTATACGTTCTTGCTTAAAATTTTGTTGTCCTTTAAACCTTTTATTATAGCCTTGTGGGAAACCATGTTTCCTGTAACATCTTTCCACTGTGTGCCGCATTATACCACAGTAAGTGCAAACCGGCCTCTTATATTCTCCATTAAAAGTTCTTTTCCATTGCATATTCTGCTGTCCTCCATTAGATTTTCCAAAAGAACCATTATATTTGTTCTGTGAATCTTTCCCAAAATTCTTACTTTATCCACTAAGATTCACCATCTTGGCTGCAAAAATAGAGGTTTCACTGACACCTCCATATATCTTTGAAGAATTCAACTGCCTTTCATGTTGAATAACCAAAGAAAACACTTCATTAATGTTTGACAGTGGATCCACCAAAAGTATTTGTGACTTCACAGTTGAGAAACTATCATTTAAACCCTTCAAAAATTTAATCACACAATCAGTTTGCTGGTATTCCCTGATTATTTCTATAGCATTACACTGACAGCATGGCACGCATACACAGCTGGGTATGGGCCTCAAACTCATACTCATCCCATAGAATTTTTAGATTGAAGTAATCAGTAACAGAAGCATCACCCTGCGAATATGCAGATATTTCCTGTTGTAATTCTGAAATCTTGAGTGAATCCTTTTGGGCAAATCAACCATACATATCTTTCCATATCTCTGATACAGTTTCTAACCAAAGAATACTCTGAGTAATGGAGGGCGTGACTGAGTTGATAAGCCAAGAAACGACGATAGTATTACATTCCTCTCAAGATTGATACAACGGATCGGTTTCTGGTGGTGCTCTAATCGTTCCATCCATAAACTTCATTTTATTCTTGGATCTCAAAGCCACTCTCATTGAACGACTCCATGTGTTGCCGTTTAGAAAGGTTGTAACCAATACGGTGGATGGATTCTCATTTGGATGCAGAAAATAAGGATTCGAAAAAGAATCATCTAATCGAGCATTGGAAGCCATTTCTTAATATGAACAATAGCAAATGTAACAAAAGAATGAAAGATTTCTCAAGAAAAAATCTTAAAGATCAATGGCGATTTTAACAAAAGAAACTCTCAAGAAGAATTGCTCTGATACCACAATAAACTGAAGAAAATTGTACTGAGAAGAAGCGAAGTTGAAGTTACAGCCTATGTTCATTTATATATGCCTAGTATGATGACTCATTAGTAACCGACTTAGAAAAGAAAGAATGATGTGCATTCTAGCCTATGATAATAACACTGCAACCACTTGATAAGGAGACAGTAACTTGAGATGGTAACTTAGACGAGCTTTAGTGGCAGGTTGAAGGCATTGCTTGTAGGTGAATCTGGTACCTTTTTCACAATGGTAGTGCAAGTGGCACCGATCAAGTCCGTCTAGTACTTCGGGCGCAAAAAGACTGCCATCGCTTACTGCAAGTGCAGGGGAGGTCTGATCAAGATCACGGATGCCCAATTGAGCTTATGGAGCCAGAGATCTTCTGCTTTAAGGCCTACAGCCTATTTTCCTTCTCGGACGTCACCGTTTTGCTGGTGTCAACATACGCATCCGCATCAAAGGGCGGTGGGAACACCTCTCAGATCTACGCCATCCGCCAGAGCATCACTAAAGCCCTCGTCACCTACTACTAGAAGTATGTGGCAAGCAGAGCAAGAAGGAGATCAAAGACATCTTGGTTAGGTACGATAGGATTCTGCTCGTCACTGATCCTAGGCGTTTTCCTGCTAGATTCCATAAGAGTTACAGTTGAGTTGGGTTTAAATGTTATGTTTTTTTATGCTTCTATGATTTTGCAAATGTTTAGAAGTTATTGATTTTGGTTCTTGAGAACTTAAATGTTAATTGTTGGGAATTTACAACTTTACCTTTTATTAATATTTTTTTTTTAATTTTAACAAAAAATACTTTTTATAATTACAACAGCACTTTCTGTATATCTTGAGTATATCTCGAATATGCCTTCAGTCTAATAGAACATAAGATAATCTCTATATACCTTGGGATACTTTAAACCTAAAATATTTATGTGAACAAAAGCTATAAAATTTGGTATATCTTGGGCATATATTGAATATATCTTGAGAATATCTTGGATCTAAAACAGCTGTAAACAAATACTATAAAATCGGGTATACATTAGGCATATCTTGGAGATACTTCAATAGATCTTTGGAAATTTCATGGGAATGCCTTGGATATACATTAGGGATACTTCAGTTTACCTTTGGAAATTCCATGGGAATACCTCTAGTATACCTTAGAGATATTTTGAACATACCTTGGGGATGAGAATGTTTCCGTTATACCTTAGGGATACTTTGGTATACCTTTGGGAATTCCTTGGAAATACCTCTAGTATACTTCAAGTATATCTTGGGGATCTTTCCGTATACCTTTGGAAATTCTATGGAAATACCTCCAGTATACCTTGGGAATATTATGAGTATATTTTGGGGATACCTTAATCATTTCATAAAAAGAAGAAGAAGAAGAAGAAGAAGAAGAAGAAGATATATATACTTAAATATCATCATAATAATCACAAACACATCACAATAATTACAAACACATCACAATTGCATCATCATCATCATCCTAATAACTACCTCTTTCGATCTCGTCTTCATCCTAAATCAAGAAAAATCGTAGTTAGAAGCCATCACGAAGTCCGGCCTCTTCTTCCTTCATCCACCAACTAATCACACCACAAAATCGTTCATCGATTACTTTTCTCCTTCCTCACTGGCATTTCACTCAAATCGAGAAGAATAAAACTTGCTATTGTGAGCTCCGCATTGGTTTCACACTCCGGTCATTCGTCCTCATGTCGAGCTTTTTTAATCTGGAAGATTGAGAAAAATTTCTTAAGAATTGTTAGTCGATAAAGTTAAAGTAAGTTACAACAAATAAAGATTTGGTAGAAATAAAAATAAAATCTGTACAAATGGAAAGAGCAATAAAGGGAGATAAATTTGAAAACAAAATTTTAAAAACGGTGTGTAGCGAAATTTTATCTTACTTGTTTGGTGTAGTTGCTCTTCATAGAAGAAAAAGAAAAAAGATTTATTTTTATATTTGGTGTGATTTTATAAATAAGAGGAATATAATTCAAAAATTAAAATTTTCTATAATCTCTTTTTTTTAATAGTTCTATGCTTTATAGGCAAATTAATTAATAATTATTTCTTATCTCTATATTTTATTATTTTTAACAATCTTTTACATATTTTTATAAAATATGATAAAATTATTATTTAAATTATTTAAATTTTATAACCAATTATAAAAAAATAATGCAAACTATAACTTTTAAAATTATTTATTTTTAAGTTTTGCTTTGAAAATATATATAAGAATAATGGTGTTGCTAAAGTTCTACTAATTCAATTTTTTTTCCTGAAATTTTATAAAATAAAATTGAAAATCAATTATATATATATATATATATATATAACTTTGTTCTTTCAATGAACTCAGGTCTGTCTAATAAATTTAGGGAAAATTTCACCAATTATTTTATTTTAACTTCCCATTTCATAATTATTGCCGTTTCTTTTTTTCAATTTGACCAATTTTAGTTTCACTTTTACCGTTTTTTATTTTTTCATTTTCAAAAACGCAATTTATCATTATTTCTTTATATCATATTGCTATTTTTTTGGCTTTAACTTTCCTCTTATTCACGATTTGTTGTTCATTTCTTCATCTGTTCTGGCGCTTGACTTTTATTTCGTCTTCTATCTTTTTTTCTATATTCTTATTGCTTTACATCCATCTGTTTGTTTGTTTCCTTGTTGCATTTTCGTTGAATTTCAATGGTTAATACTTCGTCTAAAAGAGCTAAGAACACTTCTAGTTAAATTATTCTAAAGTTGAGAAAATCTAGGTCGGCTTTGATGGATCATGAGGACAATACATGAATGTAAGTTTTTTTATATTTGGTTTATTTTTGTGTTATCATTTTGTTTTTTTCCCTTTTTTGTTTGATTGTGTGTTGATGATGATGTTTTGCTTAGTGATTTTATTGTGTCATTATTTTTTTTTGTTTTGGAAATGAAAGTTTTTCTTAAGAATTAGTTAAAATAAACCCTAAATTTTGCAAAAGTATTCTGATTATGTGTGTAACGTGTGAGATAATTCTTTTAGATGACACCCAAAGCCGTAGGTATACCGGTACGCTAAAACTTAAACCCTTAATAAAAGGTTTATTGAAAATATACCCAAGTATATTAAACCCTAAACCCTTTATATGTGCTTTGTTGTTTACCATTGACAATACATTAATTTCACATGTAGTGATTATTTTTTCTTGTTTTTTGTACTTTTGTTTTAGGATGTCAAATCGTTTATTAATGTTAAGGATCATTACGTGTCCAAGTTATGTTGTATATTTGCTAGGGAAATTGTGAAGGATAAGCTACTGAAGCATTTGACTAGTAAGCAACTTGAATTGTTTTGGGAAACTTGTTTTGGTTCTTGTTTTGACTTTCCGAAACTAAGGTTGCAGAACCAACTCATTCATAATTTACTATTATGGGAGATTGACTAGCCATATATTGATGAGATGTGGTTATTTATTGGAAATCAATATATGCAATTTTGTGTTGCTAAATTTGTTGTTATCACTAGTTTGAAGTGTACTAGTGATGAGAAGGTTCTGGAGAATAAGAGTAAGCCAAATATTATTTTAGATAAGTAATTCAAGGGTGATGATAAGGTGAGCAAGAGTGCTCTTGAAGAGTTTTTTACTTTTGGAAAATGGGATAGTAATGAGGATTGCTGTCAAGATTGATGTTCTTTATTTTTTGAAGTGTTTTTTGTTGTTTCTCCTTTTATGAAGTTGGTGCCCATATGAGCATTTCAACATTGTTGAAAATGGTGAATATAACAGCTATCCTTAGGTTAAAATTGTTTATTTTGAGACTATTAATTTGCTAAAGAGAAATGTGCACGACAAAGAGAAGAAAAGCTACAGAGTCATTGGATTTCCATTGGCTTTTCAAATATAGTTTTACAAGTAAGTTGGCATAGATGATGGAAAGCTTGCTACTCATATCAATAATTTTGTCCCTCGTATTCTCAATTGGTCTACTTCTGGTGCTATTACACCTTCAATCAAAGTGATGCAGACTTCTTATTTTCAAAGGAAGGCTTCTCTAGTAAATTTTTCTATTCTTTTTTTTTTTTTGGTGTTAAGATGTTGTGTTTGGATTTATTGATTATTACCTAAAGTTACTAAAATATACTCAAGATATACCCAAGGTATACCAAGATAACTCAAAGTGTACCAAATTATACCAAGATAACCCAATGTATACCCAAGTTTCTAAATTTTACTCAAAATATATCCAAAGTATACCAAATATTTATCCAAAGTTAGCCAAAGTAGACACTTAGTAGAGAACACCGAAAATTTATTAAAAGTATAACCTGTAATTAGTATACAGTTACATTATTTTTATTGTTTTTTTGTCTTGCAATTCTTATTTGGTTTTCTTGTGTTTTTCTTTGTGTTTTAGATAAATGTGAAGAGTATTGATCCTACCGATTATGAAAGGGATAAATTAATAATTTATGATTTCTTTTCAAAGACTTTATAAGCTACTTATGAATCTACTTCATATGGTGCTGATATTACAAGGACACTAGATACTGTTACAGCTTTTCACTTCATTTCAATGAAACGATGTATAATATGCTTAAGGATGTCTACCATAGGCAGATTAGGATTGAGAAAGAGCTAGACACATTGAGATCGTTTGTTTAGGACAAGATGGAGGAGATTTTTAGGTGTTTTTGCTCTCTGAAGGTGAAGTTTGATTCTTTTATTTGTGATAAGAAGAAAATTGGTGAGGATCAAGAAGATGTAGATAAATAAAGTAAAGAAAAATATAAGGAAAGTAAATTTGATGATGAAGAGGAAAGTGAATTTGAAAGTGAAGAGAGTGAAGAGAATGGAGAGGATGATAGTGAAGATTACGTTGAAGGGGTTAAAAAAAGTGATGAAGAAAATGAAGAAGTTAGAGATGAGGGAGTGAAAGATTCTAAAAAAGATGGTGAAGTTAAAGATGGTGGGAATGATCAAGGAGGTGATAATGATGTAGGTAAAGATGGTGCGAATCATTTGTAAATAAAGGTGGTGTTGATGTAAATGAAGTTAGTGGTAAAGACAAGATTGATGATGATGATTAAGATGATTTTACCTCTAATCCTTTCTTGTTTCAATTGCTAATAAAAATGAATTTGATTGTAGATTTGATTTTGCTAAAGGTCATGTTGCTGTAAATAAAGTAGATGTAAATGATTATATTTTTCTGTTAACATTTTACGCAATGGTTGTCAGTAATAACATAAAGATTATCCAAAGTTTACTGCATTTGTTATTGTATATTTTTGCAGGATGAGGATATTGTTGTTAATAAAGAGTCATATTCTTTTTTTAATAATGAGTATTGTTGGTTGAAATTGATGAGATTGAAAAAAAAAATAATTTTCTCTCTAAGGATGTTGTGGTTGCTGATTTTGTTTCTTAAGAATATGTAAGTTTTGAATTTTTTTGTTTGGTGAGATTTTGTTTAAGATTTTTTGAAATTTTACTGTGATTTAATCAAGATATTCCAAAGGTATATGCCAAAGATATACCTAGAAAGTATACCCAAGTTGCTAATTCTTACTCCAATTCATTTTTTATGATGATAGCGTAATTCAAATAATCGATTCTATTGTCAAAGCCCATGTACAGTTTTCTCAAACCAACTGATAGATTTTTCTTCTTATCTTTAATTTAAGTTATTGTTCATTTTTCATATACTTTGTTTTTATGTATACCATTGTTTTTTAATATGCAGATCATGTAGATAATGTTACCTCTACTCAACCATTATTTGATCAGCTCATTCTTACTCTAGAAAGTCAATCAAATAAAAAAAGATGTGGAAGCTGAAAAATCTTGAGCATAACGTTGATCTACTTACTCCTACTACTGATAAACTAGCAGAGAAAAGAGAAAAATGAAGCAGGAGGTGCTAGTTACTAAAGGAGGATTAAATTCGGAGCTCATATGAAATCTCCTTTTGTGAATAAGATTGGTTCAATAGTAGAGGCTACAGTTCTAAGTTAAGAGGACAATTGAACTTTTCATATCCTTTTAATGATATTCTTGATGAACAACATTCTATCATTAGTAAGTTGGCTTTTAGTGATTGGGTTAACAAAGGGCTTTTCAAGCATAAAAGGTAAAATTCTGTAACTTTTTTATTTAATATTTTTATATTTCTACTTTTCTTCTTTATTAATATTTTTTCACTTTTTTGTAATGGTAATAAATTATATAAAGTTGGAGGGAACCAGTTCAAGCCTGAATTAGATTTAGGCATATATAATGCTTGTGAGAAGAGCTAGTTTTATTGGTTGTTTACTCGTAATTGTTACTTGCATGATTCTATAAGTTTTCTATTTTCTTTTTTTATTACTTGATCTTTTTATTTTGTACATACTTAATGTTGGCTTAAAGTATCTAAAGTTTTACCTAAACTATACCAAAATACACCTATGTAAAGTTTTATCCAAAGCATGCCAAGATTTACCTAAAATATTCCCATGTTAGTAAATGTTACCCAAACATTTATGAATTTCTTGGCTGACATTTACTCTCTTTTGTTATTTGGGGCACCTAGATACACTGTTTTACTTCTTTAGGAAGAGATCTAAAAATGGAAGTGAATGTCCTGTTAAGTTCACAACTATAGAATGCCACTTTCATTCTCGCATTCATACATTTAATGAAACAAAATGGGGGAGCTGAAAAAGATAGATCAGTAATCTCCTTAATGACGATATAATCACTGAATATATATTCAGGCTATAAACTCAGTCAAATACCTCATGGGTGGAAGTGGACCATGTTCTTTCCTAGCATAAGTGTATTTATGTCTACAATTCATTATCAAGTGTTCAACAAAGAGTTGCTTATACTGAGGCTGTGAAAGCCTTATTGTGTGATGCTTCTACTTTTTCTTGCTATAGCTGGTACGTTTGATGGCAAGACCCAAAATTATATGAAATTTGAGGTGTATGCCAATAAGAAATCAAAAGATGCTTTTGATTTGGTGGAAAACAAGAATTTATATGAGTATTAAATGCTTTTGATTTGGCGGAAGATAAAGATGCTTTCGATTTTGTGGAAGTCTCTTTTTTTTTAGTGACTATGGAGCATATGTTTGCTTATTTGCTCAATGTTAAAGATGTGAAAGGCAATCACCTTAAACACTTAGTGTACACATTTATGACAACATTTTTTCATTATATTAGTATTCATTTGCATATGAATTGATGTAGATCTTAAACTGATTAATGAAAGTCCAAAATGTGAGACACAACATGAAGGAAATCATGACAAGATCATGATTGTGAGATTCCTATCATGTGCAATTGTATTCATATCTAAATGATCCCTAGTCATAGGATTAACAAGATAGGACATTGTTAATCCGGATAGACTAACATATGTTATACTTATTAATTTGATCAAATAGTTGATCTTATAAACTAAAGACATGAGATATTTAGAGTTAACATGTGGATGCTTACTAAGAATAGCCAAGTACATTGGATGATCTGCTATGAGAAAATCATATGGATTATCTATTCTAATGCCAATGATAGTCTCATCATAGTAATGATGCAAGTATCCATAGACTTGAGGTGCTCAAGGTTATCTTAGATACTAATTCTGTACTTTGACTCTATTCCTTGTTACCTCAGATGAGGTCTCTCATAGGGTGATGATTTGGTATATCTTAAGGTATTTGAAGGTAGTTAACTAGCTAATAGA
Source organism: Balakata baccata (assembly GCA_949630135.1). Classification (NCBI taxonomy): domain Eukaryota; kingdom Viridiplantae; phylum Streptophyta; class Magnoliopsida; order Malpighiales; family Euphorbiaceae; genus Balakata; species Balakata baccata. The sequence continues at coordinate 17,247 of CATIWF010050529.1, forward strand.
GATTTACCACTCCTGATAGAAAGAGAGTATACTTACAGTCTCTTATCGAGATCATTACTCGGAAAACTTTGTCAAAGTAGACATGTTTTAAAGATGGTCTTTGAAGATATATCTTATAGAGTAATGAGTCTCAATGACAAGAACTAACATCATTTGAACTAGATGTGACATATTTAGTCTAGTGGGAGTTGACACTGAGTTTATGCTCTAAGCCGAGTGGGGTATAGTGAGGGTGAATGGATGAATTGCATATATAATTGTCTATGTAGAGGTTTGTAGTCAAACCACTGACTTTCTGGTCAATTGGGGGTTATGATGTATTTTATATACCACTTATGATTTATTCGAGATCAAGTGTTGATCTGAGTTGCCAATGTAGATGAGAACCTAATGGGTTGCATGCTTTGAAGGTGTGAAGAATATGTAATATGGGTCTTGAATATGATTCAATTAAAGAGAGAGAAAATTTGGACCTGAAGAATTCACGAATGCAAAAAAGTTTCCTAGACACGAAGGGTGTCGCTAGCGTGAGACACTCGACGAGCTGTGGGCCCACATGCTAGCAATGGCGCGCTACAACTAGCAGCCCTTCACGAGCCAGCGATGCCCATCGCAAGCTCATGATAGTGGTTGGTAGCTGCCAGCCCATGACGCCTGTCACTTGCATGATAGTAGCTGGCAATTGCCGATCCGCTACTAGCTCGCGACGCATACCGTAAGCCTGTATTGTATGCGATTTTAAGGTGTTTTGGGTCGTTTTCATTGGTTTTTTTTATTAGGAATAGGATTCCTAATTAGTCTCCAACGCTAATATGATTAAGGGACATATAAATAGACCCTCTAAGGTCCAAAATTAGAGTAGCCAACTTAGTATTAATAGAGATTAATTATTCCTTTCTCTCTACAAGATCAATCAACATAGGTAGCACTCAATTGGTTAATCTAACCATTCCCTTGTTGTTTTGTTTTTCTCCTTACCATTAGAGGAAATTTAACTTTGGATTGTTGTGGTTTGCAATAACTTAGCAAGAAGGAATCGAAGAAACAAATCCAAGAACACAAAGGTAATTATCGTTAACCCTTAATTGGTTAATTGGTTTTAATGGCATAAGTAGAATCCATGGTTTTGGGTTTTGAAAAATTTTAAATTTCCGTTATGTTTTTGTATGTGATATATGTTCAAAATCCAACACTCAATACTTCATTCTTGGCAAGGATATTCCTCCAATTGTTGACATCGAGCTATACAGAATTACATTGGCTGTATCACTATGGATGTATTGTAAAGCTAAATTGGATCGCAGAACTGAAAGTGATGGTGAGGATGAGGAATGTAGATTGGTTCAAAAGATGAGGGGATAATACATTATTTTTATTTTTTAAGACTGAAAATTATCATTTGCAGTGTACATTATTAGTGTACAAGATTATATTGCTAACTTTTTTTTGTTTATATATATTATATACTCTTGTTTTTGAATTATAATATAAATATGACTATAATTTTGACAATTTTTTGTTGTTTTCTGATTTTGACAGGTTTGTGTTCTTTTTGGTGATTGAGTGGTTTATTTTGGTCTATATGTTTGTATACTTGAGTAAACTTTTGTGAAACAATTATGAAATTTTGTGTATACTTTGTGGAAATTTGGGTTATAAAAGCTATATCGAAGATATATGAAAATATACTTAAGATATACCAAAGATTTCTTAAGTATACCTAAGTAGATGTTACCAAAGATGCACTGAAAGAATACACAAGGTTTACTAGAGATTCACCTAAGTATACCTAAGTAGATGTTACTAGAGATATACTAAAAGTATATCCAATGTATATCGGACATTTAAATAATTATACCAAAGTAGATGTTATCAGAGATATACCGAAAGTATATCTAAGGCATATGAGCCAATACATTCAAATTTTATAATTTTCATGACATATGGGATGTGATTAATGTTTTGTATTATTGTTATCAATATTTTCATGACACATGCTATTCAAAATTGCTAAAAGTTATTAGCTATTCAAGCAGAAAATTGTTTATTTTGCTACATTTCTGCATGTTTTTCTGTTATGCCCATGTTGTCCACATCTACTACATTTGTTTTGGATGCTTGTATTCTTCTTTTCTTTAGTCTACTAGTTTTTACTCTTCATTGTGGTGTTTTTACTTGTATTTCTTCAACTTCTCTTGGTATTTCTCATGGTAATTGGTTGTCAAGTGGATTTAAGTTCTATCATATATTGCCAGAAGATTTTTTTTATTTGTGTATAAGTGTGAGCAATAAGGATTTATATGGTTTAATGCTACAAATGCATATGGATATTGTTAACCAAAGAGTGATTGCTCTCTATTTTGATATTGACAATCAAATTAAATGTTACTAACATCTTTGTTAAGTGTTGTTTTGATAATGTTCAAAGTTTCAGCACATTTGGTTAAGGTTTCCTCATTGAACAACTCAAGAATTTCATGGAGATGTATAACTCCCGATCGGGATAAGAAACTCCCGACCGAGACACAAGTCCAGACCGGGTAGTGCCATGTCCAGACTGGGAAAACATTGCCTCTAAGTGTCTCAAAGTTCCAGTAGCCAAAGTAGACCGGGAAAGGGTATGTCCCGACTGGGACCGGCGGTTTCTAGACCGGGATAAGAATGTCTCAACCGGGATTGTAGAGCAGACCAAGCAAAGCAAGACAGGGAAACTCTACAGGATGATGACCCAAAAAGTTCCAGTAGCAAAAGCAGACCGGGACATGGGATGTCACGATTGGGACACTTAGGTTCCCAACCGGGAATGGTTGTGGTCCGAGCGGGACATTCAAAAAGACATGACCGTTGAAGAGGAGACACCACCATAATGTGCCATATCATTAAAAAGTCAAAACACTCTTCGTCAAACTGACTTAGGTCCTGATCGAGAATGGTAGTCCTGACCGGGAAACATTGAAAGCCAAAAAGACCCAGGTTCCTGGCAGTAGCATCATCGGGCAAGTCCTGACCGGGACACATGGAGTTCCGACTAGGACAGTGGAATAAAAACTAGCTGTTGGAGATTTCAGCGAACTAGAAGCTGCCACGTATTACAATTGGGCATTTCTCGACCGGGAAAGCATGGTTCCCGACCGAGACACCTCTCTTCACAGACTGCATTTAATGCACTTGTAAGAGAATGTTAGAAAGAGTTATAGAACTATTTGTAACAACTAATTGGTAGGTAATCAGTATAAATACCTTACCAAAAGGCCATTAAATTAGAACCAACAACTTAACAAGTGCCAAACCTATTGCAATTTATTTTCTCAAATCCTCTCATTAATTGCTTTTGTATAAGAGTTCAAGTGTTAATCTGAAAACACTTAGGTTGTCGTGTAATTGGGTAGTGTGAGCTAAATTACAAGGAATTAGTTGTTATGTGAGCCACAAAACACAAGGAAAATTTGGGTTGAGTGTTAGCATTGTTAAAACACCTAGTTGGGAATGGGCTTGTTAAAACTCCAAAGATTGTAATATAAGTGATTAGATTAGTGAATACCCAATCTAAGTTGGGGAGAGGAGTAGGGTTAGTTAACACCCGAACCTCTATAAAATTCGTGTCTCAATCTTCTCCTTCTCTTTTATTATCTTGTGAGTACAAATTTTTAATTTCCCACCAATTCATCCCCTTCCCCCTTCTTGGTGATTGTTTGGGCAACAATTGGTATCAGAGCAAGGTCTAGAAGTCAAGCCTAATCAGCTCTAGCAAAGATCAATAATGGCACAAGAAGGATTCCAAAGCCTCAAACCTTATTTTGATGGGTCAAATTATGCCCATTGGAAGTTTAGAATGGAGGCATATTTGGATAGTGAAGGCATTGATGTGTGGGAT
>CATIWF010050544.1:0-12246 GCA_949630135.1 Balakata baccata
GGTGGACAAAGGAAAGAAAAAGGCCATCCAACAAATGAAGGAAAAAAAAAAGAAAAAGGGAAGGACTTGGGGCTAATTAGGTAAGTGCTTTTTGGATAAAAATTTTGCATGCTATAAAATTGTAAAATTGTGTGTAATATAAATTATGTATGAGGTTCGAAATATTATATGTGATAAATGGTTGTTTTTAGAATTTTGTAGTAAATTAGTGTGTAATACTGAGTTTTATATATGTGTTTATGATATGGAAATTTTAGATATAGCATGATTACACAGGGTTATGGAATAAACTAATTTGCAATGAATCCAATAAGTGCCCTGTCATACATGCACTGAAACAACCTTGACAATATTGACCATAACTTAGGTTGCCATAATTAGATTGACATGAAACCAGTTGGATATGATAGTTAACACATAGTGTTAAAAATATTACGAAAAATATAAATTAAAATTCAGTTTGCAACTAGCTCAAAAATTAGCTACAAAATCTCAAACCTACGTGAACCAAGAAAATCCTGGGCAAAATTTAATGAACACTGCTCAGTAATTTCACCATAACTTTTGATAGAAAATTTGGATTCTAGTAATTTTTTTACAAAATCAAGTTAAGACATTAAGCTAAAAGTTATTGAAGATCATAGGGTCTGAATCAATCTAGAAATAGGCCGAAGTTGAGGCCTAAACCTAGGGCTGGAGTCTACTATGAGTTTGTAAATTTGTATTTTGGTGTATTTCATATGGTGTGATTTGTATATGCTGATTGTTGGTAATTTTGGTTTATGTAAATATGTGGACATATGATTTATATGATATACTTGTAAAAAAAAGAAGTAATAAAATTATGATAACGAAAAATGTTAAAACCCAAATACATCTAACCTTGAACTAGAATATTTGATAGTGTAACATGTCAATCAAAGAAAAAATGAAATGCATGCGATGAAGTATTGTAATGCCGAATATTGCACTATAAAAAAAAATGGACACATGTGTTATGAGCTTGAATAAAAATAATAAGGAAAAAAAACACTACAAAAAAAAAAACCAAACACGTGTTATGAGCTTGAATAAAAATAATAAAGAAAAAGAAAAATATTATGAATAAAGTATGACTTTTGCATACATATTAAGTATGAAATAATTAAGTTCACATTGCATAATAAATTGTGATTAAATGTGGATTTTTTTTTGAAGTAAGAATCATGAAATTTTTGCATGTATATATCTATCTATGTATGTAAAATTTTTATTATATGAAATACCACTAAGCTAGTAGCTTAGCGCATGTAATTTTTATTACTCAGGTTCAAAAGATTTGGATTGTAGGAGCTGTTAGAAGAAGAGGGAACCTAGTCCAAAAGGCAACTTAAAGACTTAAATTATTTTTGGTATATTTTGTTAAAAACCTTGTAATATTTAATTAAAGTTTTCTTTCATATATAATATAATGGGGTGTGTGAAGCAAATATTATGAGTATAATATTATTGTTATTACATGTTTAATTACAAGATACAGTTAATAAAATTGGGAGTGTGGAAAAAAAATTAATTGGGGGTATGCACAATTTTAAATAAAGAAAAATAATGGCATTAATAATAAAGAAAAGAATGTGTTTTCTTATAGCGATATTTTCAATACAGACAAGTCAATAACGCTCTCTTATTTTGCTATTCTAGAGTGGAGTAATGGGTGTTACAAACCATGTTCATTCTCATAGACCAAATGTCTATCATTACTTTTCCAATGTGTGCTTGACAAAGAGTTCGAAGTACATCTCTCTTAACAAAGTATTCTTCATAGATAAACAATATTTTCCTATTAAAAAAAATTGGTGAGTGCAATGAATATACAATTTTCATGTAATGAATATGGTTGTTTCAAGTAGTGAATGGTAACTCTGAGATTAGTTTTTCTTTGGTAGTTATATCTCTAAGCATTACATCATTCTCTATCCAAAATGGAGATCTTAAAGCTACAAGAAGCTTTTTGTACTTCCTTATTGGCATTCTTCGTGTACATCTCTAGTTTCTAGTTTTGATTCCTCAATCACTTTAAAAGAAAAAGTTAGAATGTTAATGAATATATTGTTCATTCATAATGAACTTGTACGAAAGTAGTAATGAACCTATGTACAAGCAGCAATGGACCTATGCATAAATATTAATGAACCATGCATAAAATCGTTTTTTGTGTTTTTGAAGAGGAAGAATCGTGTTCGATGAGGAGAGGAAGAATCATGCTTGGTAAGGAAGTTGGAGAGTATAGTTAATACTGTTAGTTCATTAATTTAAAAAAATTAGATAAGCACATTCTTTACCTTCTGTTACACATGTACGGACCCTTGGTCCATATTGCAATTTGGGCAAGGGTCTATAGTATAAGAATTGGTGTAGATCCAACGCAACTTGATTTTTTTTTTTTTTAGGAAATTTCATATTTTACCTATATTTAATTTTTTATTTAAAAAATAACTACAAAAGTTTTTTTTTTTTTATCATTTTTACCAAAATGCATTTTCATTGTTATTGTATTTTAAATCTTTGAATTGCAAAATGGTCATTTTATCATTTTGACTTTTTGTAGATTTGAAATTTTAGAAGGTAAAAAAAAGTTAGTTTTAAAATAATTTTTCTTTGCATGTATATTTGAAATTTGATTGATGTTTTTTAGGCAAATTATATTATGGATTCCGATCTATATTTGCAATATGGATCAGGGTCCATTCACATGTGTGTATTTCCCCCTTTAATTTTGAAAGTTAACAGTAGTTAATTTCTCCTTTTTGATAGAGATTCTTTGCTTTCCATTTCTGCTTATTCTTCCTTTTTTTTTTTGTTCATCATTATTCTTCCTTATTATGTTCATCATTCTCTCTATTCATCATTCTCCATTACTCTCATTTTTGTGTTTTTCTGGTATGATTTTATCTATTATAAAGATACAATTTCAACTGCTACTCCATTCTCTTCTCCATTATCCTTATTCTCTTTCGTTTCTTTGTGTATTTTTCTGGTGCAATTTGTTTCGATTTTTTGTTGTATTTTTAGTTTTTTTGAAGGGGAATCAGTGGATTTAGATTGCAAAAACTAGATTGTGACTTTTTTTTTTGTGTTCATCATTATTCTTCCTTATTATGTTCATCATTCTCTCTATTCATTTCTGCTTATTCTTCCTTTTTTTTGTGTTCATCATTATTCTTCCTTTTTATGTTCATCATTCTCTATTACTCTCGTTTTTGTGTTTTTCTAGTATGATTTTATCTATTATGAAGATACAATTTCAACTGCTACTCCATTCTCTTCTCCATTATCCGTATTCTCTTTCATTTCTTTGTGTATTTTTCTGGTGCGATTTGTTTCAATTTTTTGTTGTATTTTTAGTTTTTTTGAAGGGGAATCAGTGGATTTAGGTTGCAAAAACTGAATTGTGACTTTTTGTTCAAATTTAGGTAAAATTTTATGTGGTTTTTAGTTTGAAATTATAATACTTAGATGTTTAATAATGGATTGTGTGTCTGATTTGTGTTTGTTGTTTGATTTTATGCACTTATGTTGTTGTGAATTGCAGTATTATTAGAATTTGCATGTAGGTTAATTAGTTGAATTGTAGATGTTCATTTGTTATAGATTGGAGGTATATTTGTTATATAGTGCAAGTTCATTTAATTTTCTTTGTTTTTGTTTGTTTTGGTTTTTTAGTATAGGTTCATTAGTTTAAACTACATGTTCATTACATTAAATATGCAGGTTTATTTGTTGTAATATGTAGGTTCACTATAATTATCTTGTAGATTTATCTTGTTTTATGTTAATGATATTTTATTTATGTTTTTTCAGTTGATCATGCTATTGTTGCTGCTTCTGTTATTGATGATTTGTTTGATGTATCTGTGAAATCTAGTGAAGAGGCATATGGTTTATATAATGATTATGCTTTTAAAATGGGTTATAGCATTAGGAAAAGTAAGCAAATGTATAGAGCTAGTAGCAAAATAGTGCTGATGAAAATGTTTTATCTGGAGAGAAAGAAAAGGTAGCAAAAGGAAATAAGTTTTATGCGAAGCTTGATATTCAATGTGGTTGTAGGGCTTTCATACAATTTGATATGGATGAAAATGAAGTTTAGATTGTGACGCGACATGAAAAGAAGCCCAATCATGAGTTATGTGGATTGAGCAAAACTCACCTTCTTCGTTCACATAGGAGGGTAACAAAAAACTAGCTTGTTTATCTTGAGATTAGAAGGTAAGTGAGGTTGTGGTGTCCAATGAGATTAGATTGCTTAAAAAGCAATCAGGTAGTTCTTCGTTTGTTGGTTTTGTTTCTAGGAATGCTTAGAATCATCTAGCTTTTCAGAATTTGAAGAAATTGAACAACATCAATTTTAATTATTTGGTTGAAATTTTAGTCGAACGTAATCGAATGAAAATGACTTCTTTTTTGATTTTAAGGTTGATAGTGATGTAAGGTTGTGTAGCGTTTTTTGAGAGATTCGCAAATGAAGCAAGATTATGAGCTTTTTGGAAATCTTTTGGTGTATGATACAGCATATCATACTAATTGATATGATATGATTTATATCTGTTTGTTGGTATGTTCCTTAGTTTATTGATACAAATTCATTTGTTATAAAATATAGGTTCATTAGTTTATTGATACATATTCATTTTGTTTTAAACTCTATATTTAATAGTATTTAAGTAGAAGTTCATTAGTTTATTAAGATATGTTCATTTGTTATAAACTGTAGGTTTATTAGGATTAAAATAAAAGTTCATTAGTTTATTAATATATATTTATTTGATGTAAACTATAGGTTCATTATTATTAAAATATAAGTTCATTTGTTATAAATATAGGTTCATTAGCAGTAAATTAAATGTTGATTATTTTGTATGTTTAATTTGATGGATGTTATATTATTTTTTTTGTGTTTTGATTTGTAGTTATGAACCTTCATTGTATGAATGTGATATTTGGATGTGACTTTTTGTTAAATGAGAGAATAAAGTTTTTTGTGTGGTTTTTTAGTTAATTTTTGTGATTTAAAAGAGGTAGATATCTGCAGACTATAATAACGGATCAATTACGGTTGCTGTTATTGCTCATATTTTTCTAAATTCACTGCATAGCCTTTGTGTATAGAATATAGGGGATAATTCAAAGAAGAATATCAAGTCCTCGAAAAGTTAAGAAGGATTTGTTGATTTATTGAATAAAGTCCTTAAATACGACGGTAAAAAGGTTGAGTTTGAGTTTTATTAGGTTACGTATATGATGTGTAATGAATCTTGTTATTTTTTTTCCATGAATCTATGTGTAATTTTTTTTAATAAACTTTGTTTTTTTCTTTTGGTAGGAAATAGAATATGAGTGTCACAAGACTTCTTGATGCAAAACTTTTTGATATTAGACACAATGATGTCCTGCATTTAGTAAATATTTTTTTTCGGATGAAATTTTGTCATTACAAAAGAGTAAGTCTATCAATTGTTCTATGTCTAGGAGGCTTTTCAAGACTACTAGTCTTTCGATTTTTACAATTGTTTTGTTAATGTGGTTTCAGAATGGGGGAGCAAAGAAAATAGAGAAGAGATGTGTTGTTTGCATTGTTTTGTACAAATGGTTTTGAATGTTGGGAAGCTTCTTTCATATGCGAGAGAAATATATACATTAGAGATATATTTTCTATGAGGAGCACTATATGAATGGTTGTTCTTATCATCAAATTTGTACGATTGATAATGATACTATTCTTAAGTATCATGTATGGCAGCCAGATTTGGACATTATTCGTCATGAGGTTGTTTTTTATGTTGCAGATATACCTATATCTTGCACTTGTAAGATGATTTCAAATGTATGTGAAAATTTATGATTTTTGCGCTTTTTTTATGAACCTAAAGTATATAGTTAATGAACTTGTATGTTGTATTGAATGAGCATGTAGTTGATAACTTATGAACCTATTAGAATATAGCAATGAACCTGTATGCTGTGTTTAATGAACCTATTTTTTTAAACTGATTTAACCTACATTTTATTTTTTTAATGAATTTGTTGGCAAATACCAATGAATCCATAGTTCTTTTATAATGAACCTACAGATAGATATTAATGAACATGTGAATGAGTAATAATGAACGTGTATAGAAATAGTAATGAACAGGTATACAAATAGTGATAAATTTGTATGTTGTATTTTAATAATTCTTGTATTAATATGTTTCTTTTTTCAGATTGAGATTCTTTGCTCTCACTGTTTTCGTGTTTGGAGTGTGCATTGTGTCAATGAAATTCCAAAGAAATATATTGTCAAGAGATGGACAAAAAGAGTGATTAATAGCAAGGATATTTTGATATTTCATTGCCACCTTGATGTGATGAATCTGGTTTTGCTGGTTCTCTTTGAAGGATATAGATGGTTAGAAATTTTCACAAGTTAATTTCAATTGGTGAAGATAATATCAAGACTCGGCAACACTATTTGAAAGCTTTTGTAAGTGCAAAAAAGAGGGTTATAGAAGAGGTTGATCCTATTTACATAGAAGAAGAATTTGATGCAATTTCTTGTTTAAATGGAAAAATACAAAATCCATTAGTAGTAAAACAAAGGGTGATAGCAATAGAAGAACTAAGAGTATAACGGAGAAGAAACTTAATCAAGTAAAAGGTCGGACAAAAAGTGCTCAAGCGGCTGTATTGCAAATAAAAATTGTTGTATAAGCTTTTGTTCATGTATAAAATGATGAACATGTATATCATTTTTCAAATAAACCTATGGATGATGTATAATGAACTTGTTTGTTTTTGTAGAAAAGTGTTTCATAGTTATTTGAAAAAGGATATCTAACTCATCTAAATTCTAGTAGTTCAGAATTGGTTACCGTTATTCCAAATTTAAGTTTAAAGCATCCTTCAATTCTAAATTCAATTACTTTGTAGTTTTTTTTAGAGTTGTATTTTTTTTTTTTGTTATTATAGTTGTAAAGATACAATTTGGATAACATTTTTTAATCATTAACAATCAATGAACCTGAAGTTAACACTTAATGAACCTGTACCTAATAATGAATGAATCTTATACTTTTTAATATGATTTGAGTTTAATACTAAGGAAAAATAATGAACATGCCACTCAAGTGTAATGAACCTATAGCTAATACTAAATGAACCTGTAGTTAACACTTGATGAATCTCTACATAACTTGACTTTTAAACAAAAATTAATGAACATGCCACTAAAGTTTAATGCCTATAATGAATAATGAATGAACTTGTAATATTTTAAAATTCCAAAAATATTAAAATTACAATCTATTGTATCTTGAAACTATCTTTACAATTGCCAAATATTTATAGTTGTAAAAAATACAATTTGGATCATATTTTTTAGTCATTAATAATTAATGGACCTATAGTTAAAACTTAATGAAGTTGTACCTAATAATCAATGAACCTTATGTTTTTTTTTTATCTGATCCGAGTATTAAAAGAAAAGTAATGAACTTGCCATTCATATTTAATGAATTTGTAGTTGACACTCAATGAATATATAGTTAATACTCGATGAACCTTTATATAACTTGATTTTTAAACAAAAATTAATGAACTTGCCACTAAAGTTTAATGAATATGTAATGAACAATGAATGAACCTGCAATGAACATGAAATATATTAATATTCCAAATTATTAAAACTACAGTCTATTGTATATTGAAATTATCTTTACAATTGCCAAATATTTTTCTAGTAATTAACTTAAAACTATTCTTCAAATTATTATATTTTTACAATTCCCACTTCTTCATTTCTTCTTTGATTCAACAAATTGTTTTTTTTTTCTTACTTCAATACCTTATCCCTACGAGCATTCACTTTCAACAACATAATTTTTGAGCAATATTTTGCTCTTAGGACATTAGAAAAGGTTCCTGCATAAAATACAATTAAAATAATTACAAAACAATTATAAACACACAATAATAATATTCTCACCAACTCCAATAATGACTTAAATCGTCATCATTCTTGAAACTAGATTCCAGTTTTCTTTTTCTCCTCTATATGTTTCCATATGCCTTATGGTGAAAACTCCATAATAAGAATTTTCTTTATTTAATATCCATGGCATTTTGATTAGTCTTTTAGCATATTTTGACAAATCTTTGTCTTGATAAATTTTGTTTTTTGCCCAAGTAATTTTTGAATGCTTTAGCCTGTAATATTGATAATGTAATGAATTAAGAATACTAATGAACCTAGAAAGCACAAATAGTAATGCACATGTTCATTACTGATGAACTTGTAATATAGATTCTAATGAATCTATAATTTGTAAACTGAATTTACTAGTATTCTTAGGGAGCCTTCATATTTTATACTATAAGACATTGATAGTGTCTTGTTGTCTAGAATCTCAATTCTTCCTTTCTTGAAATTAATGCAAACGATAAAATAATGTCCATATCGATGAATATGAAAGAATAAATAAAAAATGAGAACTTACAGTTAAAAATGATGAACCAATAGTTTGATAATTAATGAACATCTAATTTTCAAATAATGAACCTCTATGATAATGAGCCTATGAAGTTATAAAAGTCATGAACCCATACTTGGCAACTAATGAACCTCTGAGTTTCAACTAATGAACCTCTAATTTATAACCAAAGAAAGAAAGAAAAGTAATAGAAACAAAATGATGAACATATAAAACTTACCATGCCAGTGTCAACAATTTCAAGTTTCAGATAATCTAATTCTTTTTGCAACACTTTATCAAATTTTTCTTGACGCACTTATGGTTTTATGCTTCCAATATAGGATTTTGTTGTATCTAATTGAAGCTGAAAAGAAATAGAAAATTGAATTAATGAACTTGACAAAATAAAGTAATGAATTTAAATTTGTTAACAAATAAACTAGTAGGAAGATAAAATGAACATTTTACTTACAAATGCATTAAGAAGAATACTCTTTTTGGTTGCCCAACTGATCTTCTTATATTAACCATATTCATTCTTAGAGACCAAATGTCTATTATTACTTTTTCAATCTCTTCTTGACAAAGAGTTTAAAGTAAATCTCTATTAACAAAGTATTATTGATAGATAAACAACATTTACTTATATATATATATATATATAAGTACAATTATCATGTAATGAACCTATTGTATTCAAATATTGAACCTACAATATTCAAGTAATAAAACTATAGCATTAATGAAAAACATAAGGCTCTCTTTTTCTTGCTCTGTTTAGTTTTAGGTGTGAATATGAACTCTGATATTAGTTTTTCTTTAGTAGTTACATCTCTAAGGATTGCATCATTCCCTAACCAGAATGGAGATCCTAAAGCTATAGGAAGCTTTTTGTGCTTTTTTGTTGGCCTTCTTCTTGTTTGGACATCTTCAGTTTTTTATTTTTATTCCTTAATCACTTTAAAAGAAAATGTTAGATTGCTAGTGAACCTACTATTTATTCATAATGAACCTACACAAAAGTAGTAATGAACTTGTGCACAAGTAGTAATGAACCTTTAGACAATTAACATAAAATATGAACAACATACATGAATTAACAAGTAGCATACATAAAATATCATCCAAATTAGATTACAAGCAACACAAAGAGTACTAATTTATGGTACATACTCATCAAAAAAAAATTTTGGTGTTTGATGTTCTTGAGCAGATTCTTTAGCTTGATCTATGCCAACCACTGTTTTTGCTCTTGAGTAGTTTCTTGAATAGTATGTTATTGTTGAGGTAGGTTTTTGTCACGGGGACTAAGATTAGGAGGCGTTAGTCCCAAGGAGAAGGAAGGAGTAGGAGGTTGCATCTTCATTGTTACCTTTTCAAGCTCAACTACTAGTGTTTGAGGTTCTTGAGCAAATTCTTTAATTGGCTCTGTACCAACCACTGTTTTCTCTTGACTAGTTTGTTGCTGTTTAGGTAGGATTTATCTTATGGACTGAGATCAGGAGGCATTTTCAAGGAGAAGGAATGAGTAGGAGGTTGCATCTATATTGCTACTTTTTCTAGCTCAGTTGCTGCTTATAGAAAGCTTTCGTTACTGAAGAAATCATCATCTTTAGTTTGCTCTCTTATATCAAGTACCTCTTAAGAGCTTGAAGAAATGTTGAAGATTTCATTGATAGTGTTGGAAGTTTTCTTTATAACTTGAGTTGAATTTGTCCTTCCTACTTCTGCCATTACTTCACCAAATTTTATGAGTGTCGCTACAATTTTCTAGATCACAATGGACACTTTTTCGAATTTTTCCACATTACTGTAACTAATATAGTTAATAACTAATGAACATATAGAAAGTAAATGATGAACATATAGTTGAGAACTAATGAACCTATAGTTGTTAAGTAGTAAGCCTTTATATTTTAACCTTCTAAACAAACAAAACTCACTGAAGATAAATGATGAACATGTAGTTAATATATAATGAACATGTCTTTTTTAATTAATGAACCTATAATGAATCTAAATAGTATTAAAACTGATGAACCTATACTTGGTATCTAATAAACCTATAAATTTACAGTAATGAACCAACCAAAGAAATAAAACTCATAGAAAACTAATTAATATTTTGTATTTCAACTTTCTCAACTTTGTTGTTTGAGCTTGTTCTTGTTCTTCTTCTTTGTGATCATCAATAGTTTAGATGATAGACAATCGTTCCACAACTTTCCCTTTCCTAAACTCTCATTCTTTTAGTTCTTCTTTTACTCTATTTTTAGCAGTTTTGGCTGCTTAGTTTGATAGGGCTAGGGTTTTTATTTTAATCTCTCTTACTTTGAACTCTACTATGTCTAAGTAAGCTAGTTGTTCATTTGAAAAAAACATTAAGTAGAATATTAATGAACCTATAGTTAATTAGTAATGAACCTCCAACATTATAAATGAATTAACAATATTTGATTTATGAATCTACAAAATTTAAGTATTGAATTTACAAGTATAAGTGTAGATTACTAACCAGAAGGAAAGTTGTTAGACCAGTGAAAAAACCAATTGGTTTTTCTTCCATTCTTGAACAGTTGTTCTAAGTGTCTTGAAGATGAAGTGACACCAATTCAAATTGTTGATTTGATGTACATCAATCAAAGACAAAAGTATTTTATGGTTTGATTTTCTATTTTGATGCCTTTTTATTAAAGAAGAAACTACAAATACCATGAAGTCTCTTTTGAATTCAGGTCATGATCACCTCTTTTGACAATGTCTCTCCCTAACTTCTAGTACCTATGTTCCACTTTTTTCTATAAGATTTCAACAATTCCTTATACTTTGGTGTGTCATTATTACTTTCATATTCTTGTTGAAAATGTTGAATGTGGCAATAACATACTTTTCACTGATAACCAATTTTTGTTTATCTTTCAAGAGAAGAGTAGTGTTGCAATAGTCATATTTTTTAACCAAATACTTACTCAATTGTCCATCACATTCAGATAATGTGAGTTTTAGAAGGCTTCCAATTCCAATCTCCTTTATTGTATTTATTTGTTCTTCTATCAACTTGCTTATCATGTTATACACTCCTTTTTGTGACATTTTTGTTTTCAAACTTTGTTGTTTACCATCATTAACTGCTAATTGCTTTCTCTTCTTTGGTGGCTTTTTTCTTTTCTTTGGTGTTTGCTTCCTTTTTTTAGACGTTGTCTCTATTCTTATAGTAGCACTAGCAGTAGTAGTAATAGCGGTAGTAACTTCTATCTATACTTTCTCTGTGTGGTAGTAGCTTTTGTTTCTTTTTTCTTGTTTTCTATTGTTTGTTTGGTAGCAGGAGTAGCAATAGCAGTAGTAGCAAATTTTATTTTTTGCATATTAGATTTCCTTTTATAGTGTTTATGTGTTGTTATAATAGCTTCTGTTTGAGCTATTGAAGCTTTTTTTTTTTTTTGTAGCAGTACTTGCTTCTGTTTGTTGTGCATTAGCAATAGATTATGTTTGTTGTGCTGCAATTTGTTATCCCTTTTGCATCATTTCTCTTAATGTAACGTTGTCAGTTGATTCAGTGTTTATGGTTGTAGATGTTTTGCTAATGTTTCTTTTTATTGTTGATTTTAGCCTCATTTACATGTCAAATAATTAACTAATGAATATGAGTATTTGAGTATTGAACTTATAGTCCATAATTAATGAACATATGCTTATTAACTAATGAACTATTAATTCAGTAATGAACCTAAATGATGAAGCAAATAAACATTTTTTT
>CATIWF010050576.1:0-28944 GCA_949630135.1 Balakata baccata
TTTAACTATTATTATTATTTCTACATTTTACATATAGTGAGTCCCACTATTTTTTTTACTAAAATCATGTAGTCTTATTTAATCAAATTGACTATATTAACAATTAAATTTATTTTAATTTCTAATTTAGTCATTTATAAATTTTATTCCTGATCAAATTTATATATATATATCACTCACATATTCATTATAACTAAGTCCTAATTAGTGGGCGTTACATTATTATTATTATTATTATTATTATTATTATTATTATTATTATCAAAAACGGTTATCCTCCTCCACACTAGGTGGGAGTTCGCTTTTTATAACGAGTGTAAAAGAATGACATCTCCGCTGTATAACCCACGACCTACTAAATTATTTAAATATATTTATGATGTATTTTCTCTCATTAGTACCAAAAAACAATTATAAAATGTTCGATAATTAACTATTGCTATTAATAGTTAACACCTTTACACACACTCTTAATAAAAAAAAATTAAATTATTATTATTATTATTTAAATTATTTAGATCACAAATTTCCTTAATATAAATGTGTTTAAGTCTAAGTTATAATTTTAGTAATTTGAAAATATTAAAGATCTAAATAGTACATTAAGTAAAACACATTACACCAAACTTTAATTGTGAATAGATTTTTGCAATTATTTTTTCTTTTTAATAAGTGAAGAATTATTTTTTTTAATTTTAACAATTCAAATTTAGATTTGATGGACATGTTTATCAAGAAGTAAAACCTTTTTTTTTTTCCAATTTTAAAAAATACTAAATATCCATAAATCAAACTCAAAATATCTAATTGAGAGGTAAATAAATGGATTAAGTCATATCCAACTCTCTGAAGATGTTCGTTTTTGCCATTTAGCTGCCTATATCGATTTTTTGTCCATTTAACTACCTAAACTTCATTTTTTTTGGTCAAATTTGAAACTGAACATATGGCTATTTATTGTTGATATGACACCGTTGATAAAGTCAAATATTTTTTCTTACCATGTTAACATTAAGGAGCTTGATACACGTTTTACGAATTAAATATGGGGCAAAATGGATAAAAAAGAAGTTTATGTGGCTAAATGGACCAAAATTCGTTATAAAAAACTAATGACGAAAACAAACATTTTCAGAAGACTATATATATTTTAAGCCTAAATAAATCTCACTATCTCATTTTACCTTTTGGATAATAAGTAGAGAATTTTAGTAATTTTAGCACCAAAACTTTTATATATATATTAAATTGGTATCAAGATTTTTTTTTATTAAATTAGTACCAAAATTTTGGAATTAGTTTCAGATCATAGTACTAAATATTTTTCCGATTCATTCATATTGACGTGGATGAATGTGAATGCCTAAAAATTTTTGAATACCATGATCTAAAATTCAACTTCAAAATTTTGATATCAATTTGATATAAAATAAAATTTTGGTTAAAAAAACATTTTACCCAAAGTAAAACTAAAAGAGTCAAAATTTTGACTAATTATATAAAATCAGAAGGTGGGAACCACGGATTAATCGGTGGAGCTTGTGATAGCCAATAATTTCTAAAAAAGAAAAAAATGAATATTTTATGAAAAAGAGATGTTGATTCGTGTTATGTCTTTTCAATTCAAGTCCAGCTTCACATCCGCGTTTTCTTCTCCTCCTCCTTCTTCTATTTTCTTTTTAGGGTTTCTAATCGACGGTTCGCTCTTCGCTTAAATCCCTTCTCTTCAGGTATAATTTTATACTTCTATTCGAATTTTCTTCCATAATATTTTGCAATTGAGATGATTTTTTAACTTGATCTGGAATAATTTTGTCCTCTGATTCTTATTGATATATGAAATTTCAAATTCCGTCTTGTTATTTTTAATTACAACTTCACTGTAACTGAATCTGATTTGGATCTGTGTTTTTGATTAATTCTTTATCGTGGATTTGATGTCATTTTGTTGAAATTGATGGATCGCTCTAATTTTGTTATTGTTGAATACGAGAAAGTAGTTTAGTTTTATTAACTGGTTTCAGTGTAATTCTCATGTGATCGTTGAATTGGATAGTGTTGGGTGATACATGCGTGTGCTTCTTCGGTTAATCATTAACCCTAATGTATGACTGTCTTAGAAATGTTTCCTTATTGGCCAACTAACTTGAAATCCAATCGACGAAGGATTTAATGAGCCTAAAGAGTTACTAAACCATCTGTGATACACTTTAGTAAATCATAGGGCGGGTCTTTAATTGAAATTAAACTCTCAATCTCTACTAATGTTATCACCTGTATAAAAGGAGATTTGCTCCTCGTGGTATGCAGAACAATGAAATGCTTTGGGGGACATGCTTCTTTTGAGAATCTTATTTTTCTTGTTGATGACCTTTTTTGTCATAAGCTTATTTCTCCACTGGTTTCTACTTTTTTCCCTTCAAAATTTGTTCTAGTAGTTTTTTGAACAGCTTTTGTGACATTGACAAGAGGACTATATAAGTTAGTTCAAGACATGCATATTACCTCTTCGCATTTGGAGTATAAATGATACAAGTGTGGAAGATATACTTTGAGTTTGCAAGAGATATATATTTTTTTTTTCTCAAAAAATTTCTTAAATCAACATTGCTTGGATTGTTTGTTAGACTCAGAGATGCAGAAAACTTGACTACTCTTTTGCATTGCAATTTAGATGTTCTATCAAAGTGTTATAAATTTTCTCTTTTTTGCTCTTTATGGCTGCTGGCCTGCTTTCCTGGCTATTGCTTTTAAAATGCATGTTTTCTTTGCATTTTTCCATTGTTTATTGCCTTAATGGATGCCTGGGATGGACTGTTGATCATTGCTATATAC
Organism: Balakata baccata; assembly: GCA_949630135.1. Lineage (NCBI taxonomy): Eukaryota > Viridiplantae > Streptophyta > Magnoliopsida > Malpighiales > Euphorbiaceae > Balakata > Balakata baccata. Next base: position 2,836 of record CATIWF010050576.1, read on the forward strand.
CTAACCACAGGTCCAAAACTACAAATTCTATGAATCTAACCATTTTATAGCAGGAACTTTCAGGTACGGCATGGCAATGGAAGTTACCCAGGTGCTTCTAAATGCACAATCAATAGATGGAAATGTGCGGAAGCATGCAGAAGAAAGCTTAAAACAGTTTCAGGAGCAAAATCTGCCAAGTTTTTTGCTTTCACTCTCCAGTGAGTTAGCAAATGATGAGAAGCCAGTAGATAGCCGCAAATTAGCTGGTTTAATACTTAAAAATGCATTGGATGCCAAGGAACAACATAGAAAACTTGAGCTTGTTCAAAGATGGTTGTCATTAGACAACAATGTGAAAAGCCAAATCAAGGCACTTTTGTTAAAGACTCTTTCTTCTCCTGTGGCTGACGCTCGGTCAACTGCATCTCAAGTCATTGCCAAGGTTGCTGGTATTGAGTTACCTCAGAAGCAATGGCCCGAGCTGATAGGATCTCTTCTATCCAATATCCACCAACTACCTTCTCATGTCAAGCAAGCCACTTTAGAGACTCTTGGATATTTATGTGAGGAAGTATCTCCTGATGCTGTAGATCAGGATCAAGTGAATAAAATACTTACAGCAGTAGTTCAGGGTATGAATGCATCTGAAGGTAACAATGATGTTAGGCTTGCTGCCACCCGGGCATTGTACAATGCACTAGGATTTGCACAAGCAAATTTTAGCAATGATATGGAGCGTGATTATATTATGAGAGTTGTATGTGAGGCAACTCTGTCTCCAGAAGTGAAGATTCGGCAAGCTGCTTTTGAGTGTTTGGTCTCTATTTCATCAACTTACTATGAGAAATTAGCTCCTTATATACAGGACATTTTTACCATCACTGCAAAGGCTGTGAGAGAAGATGAGGAACCTGTGGCTCTTCAGGCAATTGAGTTTTGGAGTTCAATTTGTGATGAGGAGATAGACATCTTAGAAGAATATGGGGGAGATTTCACCGCAGATTCTGATGTTCCTTGCTTTTATTTTATCAAGCAAGCACTCCCTGCCCTTGTCCCAATGTTGTTGGAGACACTTCTAAAACAGGAGGAGGAACAGGATCAGGATGAAATGGCTTGGAATATTGCAATGGCTGGGGGTACATGTCTTGGTTTAGTTGCACGAACTGTGGGAGATGATATTGTCCCACTTGTTATGCCATTTATTGAAGAAAATATTACAAAACCAGACTGGAGGCAAAGAGAGGCAGCAACCTATGCCTTTGGTTCCATATTGGAGGGTCCTTCCCCAGACAAGTTAACCCCTATTGTTAACATTGCTTTGAGCTTCATGCTCAATGCTTTGACAAAGGATCCAAATAACCATGTCAAGGACACCACTGCATGGACTCTTGGAAGAATCTTCGAATTTCTTCATGGTTCAACTATGGATACACCCATAATTACTCAAGCAAATTGCCAACAAATAATCACTGTGCTGCTTCAGAGCATGAAAGATGCTCCCAATGTAGCAGAGAAGGCATGTGGTGCCCTTTATTTTCTTGCCCAGGGTTATGAGGAGGTGGGTCCATCATCTCCCTTGACTCCATACTTCCAGGAAATTGTACAAGCACTTCTCACTGTTACACACAGAGAAGATGCTGGGGAATCTCGGTTAAGGACTGCTGCTTATGAAACATTGAATGAAGTGGTGAGGTGCTCTACTGATGAAACAGCTCCCATGGTTTTGCAATTAGTCCCTGTGATTATGATGGAGCTTCATAAAACTCTTGAGGGCCAGAAGCTTTCATCTGATGAGAGAGAGAAGCAAAGTGAATTGCAAGGGCTTCTTTGTGGATGTTTACAAGTAATTATTCAGAAGTTAGGGTCATCAGAGCCAACTAAGTATGTTTTCATGCAGTATGCTGATCAGATAATGGGACTCTTCTTGAGGGTTTTTGCTTGTAGAAGCGCTACTGTGCATGAGGAGGCCATGCTTGCCATTGGTGCCCTTGCCTATGCAACGGGTCCAGATTTTGCTAAATATATGCCAGAGTTTTATAAGTACTTGGAAATGGGTCTTCAAAATTTTGAGGAATACCAAGTCTGTGCTGTCACAGTTGGTGTGGTGGGTGATATTTGCAGGGCATTGGAAGATAAAATATTGCCTTACTGTGATGGAATTATGACTCAGCTTCTCAAGGATTTGTCAAGCAATCAGTTGCATCGGTCTGTGAAGCCTCCAATATTCTCATGCTTTGGTGACATTGCACTGGCTATAGGAGAGAATTTTGAGAAGTACTTGATGTATGCCATGCCCATGCTCCAAAGTGCTGCTGAGTTGTCCGCCCATACAGCCAGTGCTGATGATGAAATGGCTGAGTACACAAATTCATTAAGAAATGGAATTTTGGAGGCGTATTCAGGGATTCTTCAAGGGTTTAAGAACTCTCCTAAGACTCAGCTCTTGATTCCTTATGCGCCTCACATCCTCCAGTTCTTGGATAGCATGTATATTGAGAAGGACATGTATGTTCTACTGGAATTGTTTCTTATTCATCTATTTCCCCTTTTCTTCTAGATGTATAAAGTATTTTTATTTGTCATGCTTATGACTTACAGTAAGTTATTTGATGCAGGGATGATGTGGTGATGAAAACTGCCATTGGGGTTCTTGGAGATTTAGCTGATACACTGGGAAGTAATGCTGGTTCCTTGATACAGCAATCAATTTCTAGCAAGGACTTTTTAAATGAATGTTTGTCTTCCGATGACCATATGATTAAGGAATCTGCTGAATGGGCCAAATTGGCCATCAGTCGTGCCATATCTGTTTGAAGTTATTGCTATTCAGCAGTTTTTTTTCCTTTTACGAGTCCCTGCATGCATTTGGGTGTATCGAGTCGGGGTCCAGGGTTGCATTTGTGTCAGGTCATCTGCCATTTTCAGATAACGCAGTTATCAGTCTTCAGGTTGTCACGAATTCATGCATCAGCACCATGGAGGGAAATGAGGTGGCAATTCCTTCACAGATGTGGGTGAAGGTGTCTGTTGAAAGCTCCAAAGAATATCAGTCATAGAGCGATGAATTGGTTCAAGCGAGGGTGAAAGGTAACTATAATTTGCTGAATATGCAAGTAAGACAACATAGTGTCAATTGGTGTTTATTAGTTGAGGACTTGATTTGTCATCTCCTAAGTACGTTGAGGTTGTTGGAGTGGATGACTGCATTGATTGATCGAAGTTTAGTGATATGCTTGAAGATGAAGTAGGTGTCACATTTCAGAAGACCCACATTTTATTTCTGATTTTTTGTCCTGCCCCCTCCCCTTCTTTTTATTCATATTAGTTCATCATCATCATCATCATGTTTGTCGTGGTTGGATGTGCTCTAACTGCTGCATTTGTTTGGTATACTTGGGGGTCTTCAACATATAATTGAGAGTATTGCATATCATGCATTGCATTTTTGAAATTGTTTTATAGGTCTCAAGTCAGTAATGTACCTTGCATTTATTCAATCATATACTGCTTTTTTCCCATCTATTTTAGGTTTTTTTGCCTCCCTAAATTTTATTTTATTTTATTTTTCCTAGAATGTGTAATATTTTGATCAATCTCTGCTTGTAGAGAACAGCTATATTAAAATGTCATTTTCCGTGTTGACATTGTAAGGATTGGATGGAAAATTGAACAACACATGAAGTAAAAGAGGCAGTGAAATTGTATTTTGTTTTTTATGTCTTGAAAAGCAACAAGATATGGATTTTTGTGTGGGAGTTTTGTTCCACTTGTGTCTTTTGAAGTGGTAGAGATTGAGGGCCATTTGGGGTTACATTTGCTGTTTGATGCTTGGATTCCCCGTGGTCATTACCCATTGAAGATATTTTAATATGTTCCTTTCAGAAATAATTGTTTATAATAAATTATTTAAATATATATGAATCATAGGTGTCGGGGCACGGTGCTGGTGTTCTGCTAGGTTTTGAAGTTAGTGTTTATAATAATGAAAGCAGGAGCCAAGTGTATCAAGTATTTACAAACATGACATAATGTGTGAAAAGTTGAAAATCACAGCAACAAAAAAAAAAAATTATTATATTACCGTGTATTGTCCACTTTAGAGCCTGAAAGCACTAGAGAAACCAAAAGAGCTGAGTGGTATTATTATTCTTTATGCAACTTATTCTAGTGGTATTATTTTTTAAGAACCTAGAATTATAGAAAGCTCTCTAAACAAAAAGAAAATTATAAACAGCTAAGCATTTTTTATTGGAAAAAAAAAGAAAAGAAAGAGAACTATTTGAGTACCCAAGGAGCAAACTAAGAGGCAATGAAAAATGAAAACCTGCAGCGTGTGTGCGGGTGGGAAATTGGTACTTTGAAATAGAGAGTTATTAAGTGCTGACCAAAAGGGCCCATAAATTTTCAGGCTATAGCGGATTTAGAAATTTTATATAGTTGAGTTTATATATATCATTAATTATTTAATTACTGATCATCTATTTTATTGGGGTTTAATTGTTAAAAATAATGAGAAGTATTTTATTATATTCTAACTATAAAAATAGCTTTTAAAAAGTTAATGGACTCTGATGATTCCTCTCGTTTCAATATAAATTTGCCCCTATAACGAAAAGGTTGGATATCTGTGTAAATTAGTGCAAATGAACTTTGAATTCATTATAAGTTCGTCAAATTGAGAAATTTTGGATTATTTTCATTTATTGTCATTAAACTTTATTTTTATTGTAGTAAAATTATATAATATATTTTCGTTTCAAAAGAATCATTAAATTATATTTTTGTTTCACTAAAGTCATTCTAAGCTAATTTCCAATGACACATGAGCTGTCACGTCAGATTTTCGATGACAAGTCAGCTGCTATTTCAGCTTTCAATTACCTAAATCGGAAATTGACTGAAAGTGACTTTAGTGAAATGAAAATATAGTTAAGTGACTTTTTTGTAAAAAAAAAGTTTTGTGATTATACTGCGATTAGAGTAAAATTTAGTGACCATATATCAAATTAATCCAGAAAATTTTCTTGTAAAAATTTTTTTTTATGATTATACTGTGATTATAGTAAAATTTAGTGACCATAGATCAAATTAATCCAGAAAATTGGTTCTTCAATTCATGTTGAGGTGCTTAAATAGCAAAAGGGAAGACTAAACTAAAGCATTAAAATGGGTACAAGTTGCACTAAAAGAGTTGGGGAATTTTTGAAGGAAGAAGAAGTGCTAGGTTTTACTTTAAAGGTAGTTCAGAGAAGGTGGCTGTGATCTTCATTTCTATACATGATGTGACCCCACCATCCATATCTAACATGAAAGAAATGGATGTGGATGAGGTGGGATTTCTCCAATTTTGCATTTTCATCTAGTGTTTTTCTTTCTCAATTTAATTATCTATCACTGTTGTAACATGTATCTGATATTGGGAATTGTTCATACTTGAAATTTGAGGTCAACAAAAGAAAAAAGGATTAGGGTAAGCATCCAAATTGAATAGCTTCTACCACTTGGTTTTGAATCCTCAGTCATATCATATGCACCCACAACTCCTTATGATGTTACTGCTTATATTTTGACTTGACTATACCTGTTCATCTCTTTATATGTAAATGGTCATTATCCTTTTATACATTAAAATTTTGGTATTAAGATTTATTTGGCATTTTCTTTCTTTTTTTTTTAATATAATATTTAAAGCGTGCCGAATAGAATTCTGAATAGCAGCAAAATACTTACATCAAAAATTTTAAAATAAATACGTGTACAGAATTCGTGCCAATTTATCCACACCATATTAGTTTTGGCATTTTCAATATCACAATCATAGCACATGCAATTTATCTTTTTGAGTGTCTCAATGCATGAAGATTTTGCGTCTAACGGAGGACTATGATTTTGTTGCACCATAACCTAGAAATTTATCTTTCGAAAAAAATATATCTAAATTGCAAGTGCTAGTCTGTAAGTAATTGTTCTATATTCACAATCTTATTGATTAAAAGAAAAGGAGGGAAACAAATTTTAATATATGAGAATATTAGAATAAGTTTGTAGTTAGTGACAGATTCATAAATTTTATATAATGAAGTTTATATATATTACTAAACAATCATCAAATACCAATCATCCATTTTATTGGAGTCAATTTGTTAAAATGAATGGAGTCCATTCCATTATATTAGAAATATAACAATAGCTTTAAAAAAATAGTGGAGTTCAATAACCCCACTATCCTTTCAATTATATTAAATTAATTAATTTTTAAAGGAAATTAGAATTTGACATCTTATAACTTTGATAACTAGACCAATAATACTATGCTAAAGCTGGTTGTTAAATATTCTTTTATAAAGAGATATAGTAGCAGTATTTTTGTGATAATTTAATAAGAGAAATATTTACCACTAACACTAAACAATTATTAGTTTAAATAGTGTGAAAAACAAAGTATCAAAGTTTAATTAGTGAATGATCAACCTTGTAATTAAGAATCATGATTACCAACATAGATTTGATTAATGTAAACATATGTTGGGTCATAATTGGTGATTAAAATAATTAAGTAATTAAACAAGGGAGTTCAAGGTATTGAGTTGTCCCCCCTTTTAGTTAGTGCTACCACTATTGTCTCACCAAAAATCAAAATTGCTTTTGCATTTGATGCTCAAAGTGTTGGTCACTGCCCATGTTTGTCTCCATCCAATTTGACTTTATATGAATATGAAGCTTATGAGGATCGTAAGAAATTTCTCACTTGAAGTGCTGTTTGGTACCACGGAAAAAGAAAACTCTTTGGACTTGGATTGATCAAATTTGGACCCTTCACATCCACTATTTAATGCTCAAAAATTGGCAATTCAATCAAACCCATAATCTAGTTAGTCCTTTCTTTTTTTTTTTTTTTACCACTCTCTCTTCCCTTTAAAAAAGCAACATTTAGTCTACATTTTCTCTTTTTCACTCCATGAGTCATATAATATCATCTTCCTTGCCATATAGCACTAAATGGCCGGACATTACTTATTTTTTAAATTATTAGACGACAATGTGGACAAAAAAAAAAGGTAAAATAAATCAAAAAAGTTTTAGTAAGTAAAATTATAAAAATAAACAATTACAGAAGACTGAGTATCTCTTATGCATACCAAAATTTATTTGATTTCATCGAATTCTAAAGTTAGTAACTAAATAGTGATTAACCAACAAGCTTTTGAAGAGCATTTGCATTCTGCCTATTTGAATATGAAATTGCATGCTCCATTTGTATACATATAATTATATCTTTTAGGAACCCTACATGTTATTGTATTAATTACTTTGATATTTAGCACAAGAAAACAATGGGCAGAAGGGTTAATAATGCTGTTTAGTACATTATTTCTTCTTTAGAGAGAAGTAGATTGACATATTGATCACAAGGTGATATAAATTATTACATAAAATATATAATAGGTCCCCAAATCCGAAAATGGCTACAGAATTCAAGCCATGCAAGGAATTGCCGTGTTTTGTCCACATGCATACTAATTACTTTTAATTCATTTTTTTTTTTGGTATATTATGAATTGATATTCATGCACTTTAACTAATAATCTATTCGGGCTAACTAACTGTTGTTGACCCATTATGAAGTATAGCTCTTTAAATGTAAATTTTTTCTATATATAAAATTCGAATTCGAGACCTTGATTAAGAAAAAGATATGTCAAATAATCTCAACTAATAATTGCGTTTTATTTTTTAATGTAACAAAATTGAAAAAACAAAATAAAATTAGGATAGTTGACTTTAAGGTATAATATAGGTTAATGCATTTCATCATCATTCTGTAGCCATTAGGTGGGTGCACCATAAACATTATTATAGCTCTCGTTCCAATTTTCTACTGCCACTATCAATAAAAAGCCAGACTTCCCTCTCTTTCTCTACCCATATTTAGCTCTTTAGTAAAATTCAAGAATTCATTAATGTTCATAACCTCACAACAAGAATTGAAATTAATGGGAATCAATAATCTCAGGGTCAATACTCTTCTTCTTGTTTATCTATTACTCCTTATTCCCTTTTCTTCAGGTCAGTTTACTATTTTTTTTTTTTTACATATATGTAACCTAATAAATTATGATAACCTAATTGAGATATATGTAACCTAATCAAGAATTGAAACTAATATTGCTTTATATTTTGCTTTGGCAAAACATTACATTACTTCCTCTTGTAGGCATGGACATGGTTGAAGGCTTCAGTGAAGGCATGATCCCATTTTTCTCCCTTTGCAAGGTATATATATATAAAGTTTTTCTTTGGGGCAATGGCGGATGTAGGTTGTAGAATGGGGTGACAGTTAAAAAAAAAATTAAAATTTCCCTTTTATATATAATAATAAAAAATATAAATATGTATAGTTGTATCTCCAAATCTTAAACTTATCAGTAATCACGGCCATAGATTTCTCTTATGTAAACATGGTGTAATTATTATTATTATTATTATTATTATTATTATTATTATTATTATTATTTATAAAACCATGCAATCCAATTTTAAGGTAACCTACTCCTAATAAAATATATCTCAATTAGTTTTTATTCTCTCTTCCTGTGTTTTTTTCTTCGGCGTTCCCGAAACTTTTGCGTAAATATCTTCTTTTTAAATTTTATTAATGACGATATTATAAATTATTTTTAAAATATAAAAACTCATTGATAACTATAGTAGTTTATTTATTTTCACTTTTTTCTTATTATCAATGATTTTTAATTTAAAATTTTATGGATTATAATAAATTTTATTTATAATTTTTTTAAATAAATTTGCCACCCCATCAAAAAATTTATAGAAGCACCGCTGGCTAATTATGTTGATAATTGATCTTAAATTGTAGTTATAAACTAATGTTGGTACTTTCTTACTAATCAATATGTGTGTGCAATTTTTTATATGAAGAAGAATGGCATCCAAAAGAATAACAGGAAGCTTTTGATGGATGTGCTGGATTATGATGATGCAGGAGCTAACCCTAGACATGACCCTACAAAGAAAGGAGGCAAACCCTAATTTCAATTATTATTATTAGAAATTATTATATAATATATATACATAAAATAATATTTTCTCTCTCCCTCGCTTGAGGTTTTGCAATGTATAAGATACCAACGATATTAATAAAAAAATATTGATTATAAAAAAAAATGCCAACGATTTTCTTCATGAGTATAAGCTAGCTCTATGTTGTTCCTTGAAAAAAAAAATGCATGATTTTGCGTTGTACGTATATCCCCTATATTATATGTCAATAATGAAAGTAAAGCTTTTCCCTACAAATTAAGTAATTAATGAAATAAGTCCACCACAACTTAATTGAATGCCTTTTTCTATTTCTTTTTAATATTGCCGGTTTGATCTTAAATATTCAAGGGAAAAAAAATGATTTTTGGTCTACTAAACTAACTCAACTATATAATAATATATATTTTATTATTTTATTTTTATTGGTTAATGTAGAGACAATATGCATACATATCATTATATGGTTGGATTGATCTACAAATAATACGGTAGATCTAATTTACCTAAAAATTTCTCTTATTTGTATAGTAGTTAAACTAGTATAGTTAAACCTAATGCTCAAATAATAATAATAATAATTACCAATTGCTCTTTTATTATTTTTTTCAACCTTCATAAACATATAGTTTTATTACACAAATTAAATAGGCATAAACTATATATGACCCTCTCTGTATTTGTCTTGTTTTACTATTTTGCTCTTTAAAAAAAAAAATTTTTTGTCTAGTTTATTTCCTAAATTTTTTTTTGGGTTTATATTATAGAAAGAAAATATAATAAATCAAATTTTTAGATGTCTAGAATTACCATATCAACATTAGTTGGCTATATGTTATCTTTTTTTTAATTTATAAGGTGGCAATATAAACCAATAAGAGAATTTAGGAGGCAAATTGGATATAACAAATTTTTGAAAACAAAATGACAAAATAAGACAACTACAAGAGGCAGGCTGTATATGCCTTATGCCAAATAAATATTACACAAGTTCGCATAGGATGGATGAGTTAATAACATAAATGATACCAATTATTATAACTATGTTGTTAGTTAGTACCAAAATTTTTAATTGTCACAAATTGGTAACAAAATTTTACAATTTTCGTATTCAAGTCCAATTTTTAGTTAAAAAATGACATAACGGCTGAAAACTGTTATTTTTGTCAACACAACATGCTAACTGGCTAACGTTATCTAATAACAAACTTTTATTCTTCCATGTATTGCATTATAGCTAAAACTATATGCACATGAATGGTCATAGACAAAACTAAAATACCATTCAATGAAGTTGGCAAAGTCTAATGTGAGAATGTTTTTTGGATTTCGATGAACTAATATTACTAGGAAACACTATCAGGAGATCACCTGAAAAGTTAACAACAAATGAATAGACAAGAAAATGAAAATCAAACAGCCAGTGATACAATGTTAACTGCAGTATACAGCCTGTAGCTGAATATATGAATGCAGGATATCTAAATCGGGGTATTTATGTATAATAATCCAGCAAGTAACCAGGAGGTCTAAAAGGGTCTGATTCCTCATATGCTTCTGGACGGTAAACACCAGCATCGTTCATACGGTTACTAAGCACATGAAGGATTGCCTTTTTCTTACCTCCATACTCATCTCTGTTGTTCTCCACGTATTCTTTGGCCTCAGCTGCTACCTCGTTGACGAAATCAAACCTGTTATCCTCTGATAGCAACAGTCTCTCAATATCCATTGTCAAAAGCTTACCCCCCTCTCTTATCTTTCTAACCTGCTCCTCAAGAAAAGGGATTCGCTCCAACTTATACCGCAACATATCATCCTTCTTTGTCTGAAACAATAGTCATTTTGCAATGCACTTTCAGTTTCAGCAACACCCTTAAGAATGATACATACAAGAACTTGTATGCTATATCATGAACAAATAAGGCATTCAATAGTTAGATATTGCACGATTAACTTCATCAACAATTCCTTCAAAGCCATTTCCTGAATTCGGAATATTCAAACAATAATTGCTCCTAAACAATACAGTTATTACAATGTCTCTAAATTCCAACTATTTAATATTTTCCCAACAGAGTTGTGACTGTCATCCCACCCACCCCTCTCTTCTCTCTTCACAAGCATCACTTCATGGGACTACCCAAAATTTCTCCAACAGATTTGCCAATCCAAAATTGAAACTATTCTAAATTTAATGATGGCAAAATTCCATTACCGTATTGTTGAAATTAATAAAAAAGAAATACAAACAAAGAGGACGGGGAAAAAAGCAGCAATTCCTTTACATAATATTTTGGCTATGATCCAGAATGATCCTCCTGGAGATAGAAACTTCTGGGTAAACAGAAATGTTAAGCCTCATATGCACAGATGGCCAGTGAGTATACATCTATATATATATTTCTGAGAATCATAAGGTTACATCACAAAAATATTATCCAAAATTTGATCTCTTCAACGGAGTAAAACTAAGGATTAGCCCTCAAAGAATAATATAATGGATAAATTTTAAATTTTAAATTAATAAGCAGTTCAAGAATAAAGGAAAAAGAAAGCATTTTAATACATTTTTTTTAATTAATAAGCAAGAAACATCAGAAATTAATCAAAAATTTAAAATTTTAAAGAACAATAGAGTAAAATAATAGTTTCAGTTGCTATCTTCAGAAAAAAAAAAAAAAAGGTTTCAGTTGCCAGTACCAATTTTCTCCGACGCCACACTCGCCGACCGCGGCCATTGCTCTGCACTTGACAAGTTACCTGAAAAGAAATTGAAACCTGCGTTTTTGAGAGCAACAGAGGAAGCGATTGAAGAGGAGAAACGTTGGGAGTTGAAAGGGAAGAGAAACCAAAGGGTAATATAGTCATCTAATTTCAGATGGTCTACTTCTTGATCTCTGCTTTTCTATTCGCCCGGCCTTATACATAGATAAGACTTCATCAGTGTCTTTAGTTCCACTCTTATTTGCTAATTCAATCTCAATTTATTGAAAAAATACTTCAATTTATCAAAACTGTCAGAAATTCCTATATAAATTGATTTACCACATTATTTATATATCAATTTTATTATAAAATAATATATATTTTATTTTTTTATTTTTATTTAATGTATTTAAATATTTATATAATTAGTTTGGTCAGATAAATTCAGTTTGCTGCCGATATTATTTTTTAAAAATTTTGCCCTCATGTTATAAATTTATTTTTATATTCTACTCTTACTTATACTTCTATCTATTTATCCTCTAATATAGAAATCTGGCTTATCAAAACCCCCGAAAAACGCTTGAATTACAACAAAATTAAATATATTTCCAAAATATTTACCGCTGTTGAAGATATTAATATAATAAATTAAAATTTAAAAAATAAATAGTAATTGTTTACTTATAATATGAATAATATAAAAAGGAATCTATATTTTTGGCCTCTAGTATGAATTCGTACACATAATTATTATATACTTTGTTAATATCTGCTTATGTGTTTGAAATTGGATCTCGATAACGCACTTTTAAGAAAAAATTTTATATTTTTAATTTTTTTAAATTTTAAGAACTGATTTTAGATAGGAATTGATAAATAAATATTTTTTAAAAAAATAAATTTGAATAAAATAATTAATTTACAAAAAATTTAAAAAATTAATTAATTAAATAAAAAATTTAAAATATATTTTTAGAACACTTAATAATACGCGTGAGCGGCAAAAATCAGCTTTTAAAGGTCTAATAAATTAAAATTTTAAATAAATATTTAGTAAATTATTTTTCGATTGAACTTCTAAAAGAAAATATCAAGCGTTGACAGTTAGTCGCAACTGCCTAACTAAATGAGTACTCATTGATTGTATATAGCTTATTGGAATAAGCTCTGCAGATGGATTTTCATCTTGATACCAGAAAAATGGACATGAAATTGGATCTTCTTTATCGCCATAGTGGATGAAAAATAACTTGGATTGAAATATTTTAAAATACATAAATTTTAAAAATTTTATTGTTTAGTTTTATTATTTAATCTATAAATTGATAATATAATTTTCATTAGGCTTATATTTGGTTCAATAACTACAATTTATAAATATAATAATTAATTTTTAATTTTATCTTTTATTAAATATTAAAAATTTATTATTAATTAAGTATATACAATTAATTTCTCTCTATGATTAAAAATTTTAAAAATAAAATAGATTACTTTAAGTGTTTGAAAATAACAGAAAAATAAAAAAATAAAATTAATAGTAATATCTCTCTTTATATCTTATAAGTTAACTTTTGGAACAATCTCTTTTTCTTAGAAGAGAAATTATTATGCGTTATAATGACATTACTCTAAATTAAAAAATATTTATTATTAATAATTTAATACATATTATGATGTGTATATAATAATAATAATTTGAAATTAAAAAAAATTAATTTTAATTTTTTAGAATTAAGGATAATTTTTGAAATATTATTAATTTATAAAAAATAATTTTGGAATAAAAAAACTTGATAATAACCTCTTATCGACAAAAATGGTGGATTTTAGATTTTTTTCTAAGAAACCAAATTTTTTAAAAATGATGAATTTTAGTGGACGAGAGATTTTCAAAAATCCATATATTTTAACTTTTTTAAGTAGTCAAACAATAAATTTAATATAAATTCATGAATTGTTCAAATTTATTCATTTAAAATTCTTCAATTCAAACATAATAAATATGAATTTTGTTTGCATGTGTGCTGAGAAAAAAATATTTGGAAATGAAACTTTTATGTTATATTCCAATGCATTAATAACTATTTGTATATAATAGCTAAACTTTGCTTAACTCAATAAGAGAAATTGAAACAGAAACAGCAATAAAATCTAAGGTAGACTTAGTTTATCATATTATTCATAAATTAATATAATTACAAAGTGATATATATACATGTTGTATTTATATCAATTAATAAAAATAAAATAGTTAAGTACATATTATATGTGTTAAGAATTTTTCTAGAAATTAATTACTATTTGCTACATAAATGAAGATGGGTCAAAGTAAACAAGATTATATATATAACTCTTCACTTCATTAATGATTTTGCTTCAATCTTATAGCTATATAATCTTGCTGCTCTGAGTCAAGCTTCCAGCTAAGTAATTAAGTAGGACTTTTGCTGCCTAATTTGTTTAATTTGCTGACTCCAACACATGGTGACCTAATTGTGAATTTGAAAATAGCAAAAATAAAGAGAAATGTTATTGTCTTAATATTTTTTTTGTTTCAGCATATATAAAATACTTGTACTCTATTGATTTACTTTCTTATTTTATTCAATTTACATTAAAAATATAAGCATTTTATGTAAATTGAGACAAATTGCAACAAATGGTATTTCTTAAAAATAAAATACCATTTTACCACTTCCAAATATTTGGAAAAATACATTTAAAAATTTAAATTTGAGACCAGAGAATTAGAATTATGATCACTAAATTAGTATCACTAAACTAAAGTTTACTAGTACATCTTATTTCTTTTGATGCTTGCTTGTTGTATGACCACCCCTTTGCATTACTATAAAATTCATTCTAAGATGAGATTTATATTTATTAACCTATTTATCTTGTTTTTTTTTTTTTTAATTTTGAATCAATTGAATATCCAACTGAAATTTGGAAAAACAATGTTATGTTGTTTTGTAAAAGACGAAGTTAAAAATAACGAAATACTATTTGATTTTCTAAAAAGGTAAAAAAGAGTTTTTTCTTTTATTCGGAAGAATAAAAATGTTTTATATTTGTATTAAATGAGTAATTGTAGTATTATAACTTGTTTAATAAGCTAAATTTTTTTTTTTTATTAGAAATATATTAAATTATTTGATTTGATTTTCCTTTATTTTAGTATGATTGGTTCAACTTAATTAATTAAATAAAATATTTAATATATATATATATATATTACTTATAAATAAGAGCAACTGCCCTAAATGAATCCGCCCCTGCTTGTGTACGACTCTTTACCACGAAGGACGTCGTCATTCTTTTCGTTAAAGGGTCTTAACTGGAGGCAAGGGATTAACCGTTCCCCTCTCAAGTTCAGCCATGTATTCATCAATGAAGCCATAAATAACACTCAGAGACGGTAAAGACAAAAATGGAGGAGGCACACACGGAGACGGTGAAGGCGAAAATGGAGGGGGCGACTTATAGTGCAATTGCCAGTAACAATGTTAGTGGTTTTACTGATTGTAGATAGAGATTTGGACCGGGCAATATATTTTTCAAAAATATTTTGGTCAAAATGAAAAGAGATTTGTTAAAATTGAAACAAAAAAATTTTGGCATATAATATTAAAATAGAAAGTTAAAAAGTGCTGTTAGTGAAATTTAGAAAAAAAAAGATGTTGAATCAGCACAAAAACTCTGTTTATATTCTATGTATTCGGTATAAAAAATAGTTGCTGCTTAAAATTGTATTTTCTTTTTTCTTTTTTTTTTTCTGCATGCATTTTTTCGGAAACCAAACGGTGTCGTCCGTATTGAATGGAATTAATTGCATCTAACTGTTCTGTATTCTCAATTTTTTCTGTAATAGCTTCTCAAAATTCTTTCTTTTCCTTCATTCATCAATAACTTTGTATTGATCTTTAAAAATGTAAAAGTGAAAATATTTTAAGTACAAATGAAAAGAACAAAAAATGAACGTAATTTTGAAAATATAATTTATAAAGCAGTGGTTTGAGAAATTTCCTCTAATATTTTTGGTTAATAAAATAAAGCTTAACATTTTTTTATGTTTTATTATTTAAAATCATGTGAAAAAAAATAATTACAACTCTATTATTATTATCTAACATTTTATTATGCCCCATGTTTTTTCAAAAAATCCAATTTTCTATTAGTTAATTGTATTTAAATTTTTTAATTTTTTTTCTAAATAATTTTAATATTATGAACTTTATCATATTTTAAATATTCCATAGACTGCCTTTAACACATAAAAATATTTTTTTTACATATTAATAAAATAAAATAAAATTCAATTCAAATTATAATTCATTTAGAAAAAAAGTAATTATAATGTTATAAATAACTTTTAATAATTATAGTTATAAATCATTTTAATTAATTAAAAAATTGCAACTTTTGCTTCAAATTTTTTTTTTTTACTCTATAGTATAGGCATGAAGATAAAAATTTTACTTTAAGTCCCTCAATTTAACTTTTTTTTTTTTGCCTTTTTCTTTGATATCTCCAAAGATAATTATGTTTGTATTTTGTTGTTACATATTTGTATTATTTGCTTCATTTATTAATTAAATTCTTTTGCGAGAAATTATGCTTGTAACGGACTAAAAGTGTAAAATATAAAAGAAAATACTATATTTTTTCATTGACTAATAGAAATGTGGAATTTTAATTTGTTTAAAATTATGTAATGTAATTAAAATAAAGATCGAATACTCAATCTAACGGTGAAAAAAAAAATGTTTATTTATTTTTTAAATTTTCATAAATTAGACCCTGCTATGCTATAGAATATAGAGAACAATATAGAAGACAAGCAAGAACATTAAGAGCATTCACGAAGATTTTATGTCATCTAATAATTTTATTTATTTATTTTATTTTCTAAAATTTATATTATTAATACAATATAGATGGCAGAGAAGCCAGATGAGCAGCTGCCTCAAGTACATGAACTTCACTGCAGCTTTCAACTCTTCCAAATAGCAACAATAAACGAGCTCCACCTAACTGCAGCAGCAATACAGTAGTTGACAAGAAGTATAGAGCCTATCACTCAAGAAACAGTAACTCATTTGATCAAAGGAGATTTGGGTGTATTTTATTTATCATAAGGTCTACTATAGTTGATTTACTTCTCTTCTTATTTTTAGGAGTTTGTTAAGTGGCGGTTACTAAACCATTCTATAAATGGCTCATTTGTATCTTCTTCTTGATAATTCAATAAGAAATTTCATTTTTCCAAATTTCGTTTTATGGTATCAGAACATAAATTCTCTTTCATTCTGTTTTCGAAGAATCATAGCTTCCATGTCGGCAAGAAACGAAGAATCACAATCAAGCACAGCTTCCATGGCTGCTAGAATCCTAGGTTGCATAGACACGGCATAGAAGGGGAGTGTCAAAGTGTTAGACATACGGACATGCAGACACGCTTCGGATACGTTTCGGACATGCCAGGTGGCATATCGTTGACCAGAAACGAGGTCAAAGGCTGGGACACGGCTGGGACATGCAAGAGACACGGATTTAGACATCACTATGGCGAGCTGAGAGGAGGCAGCGGCAGCGAGCTAGTGGAGGCGGCAGCAATGAGCATCTCTATGTTGAGTTTAGGTTTTGCAGTTTTAGATTGGAGAGGTTGAAGATGAAGTATAAATATTTACAGTCATTTTTTGGGATTTATTATTTTAACAAATATACCCTTCAACGTATTGTAGTTTTACCATTATGCCATAATTGACATATTACAAATTTATTCTTATACACATTAATATCTATATTAAAAAAATCCTTAGACACATTAATATCTATATTAAAAAATTAACTTAATATTTCAATAATAATTTTATAAATTAAATTATTATCATTATTATTTTTATATAAAATTACACATTTAATTAGCTTAATTTTATTTATTTATTAATTATATTTTATTATGCTGTATTCTTACTGTGTCCGTGTCCTAGTTTTTTAAAATTTGCTGTGTCCCCACGGCCGTATCCGTGCTTCTTAGCTAAGATCGAAGAATCACAGTCAAGTCCTTATTATCTTCATGCAAATGAAAATCCGAGCTTAGTCCTAATTACACCAGTCTTGACAGGTACAAATTATCATTCTTGGCACAGAGCTATGAGAATGGCTCTGCTTTCGAAGAATAAAATTCAGTTTGTGGACGGATCCATAGTTGTTCCTCAAGCTTCAAATCCTACTTTCGAAGCATGGAGAAGGTGTAATACTATGGTGCTATCATGGATCATACATTCTCTATCTCCTTCAATTGCTCAGCCTGTTATTTGGTTCGATAATGCATTAGATGTATGGCAGGACTTGAAAGATAGATTTTCACAAGGAGATGCTTTTAGAATTGCAGATCTGCAACAAGAATTACATTCTCTTTCGCAAGGTAATCTTTCAATATCTGATTGCTTCACTCGTCTCAAAATAGTTTGGGATGAATTATCAAATTTGAGACCTATTCCTAGCTGTAGCTGTAATCCAATATGTTCTTGTGGAGCTTTGACTACAATGAGACAATATTAGCAAGCATATTATGTTTTGAGATTTTTGAAGGGACTTAATAAGAATTTTAGCACTGTAAGGTCTCAGATCATGCTGATAGATCCTTTTCCTCCTATTGATAAAGTGTTTTCACTAGTCTTGCAACATGAAAGACAATTTCTGAATATTATTGGCGAAACCTCAACTCAAATGATCAATGGAAATGATCATACTATATGTGCTGGTCATGGAAATTATAATGAAGGAGGGAGAGGGAATGGTAATAAGGAGAAATCTAATAATACTTCAAATCAAAAGCAGCAGAATTCCTCTGCCATCAGTAAGGCTGTTAGCATATATGGATCAAATAATACAAGGCCTTTGTGCACGTTTTGTAGAATGCTTGGACACACAGAAGATAAATGCTACAAGAAGCATGAGTATCCACCTGGAATGAAACCCAAACCTAAACCACAGTCCTATTCTAATCAAGTTAAACGTAACAATGGAACTGTATATGTGAACAATGATTCAAATTCACTTAATCAGCAGTCTAATGTACCAAGGCTGACAAAAGATGAATTTGATCAGTTAGTTCGTGCCATTCAACAGAGGAACATCTCACAGCAAATGCCAAATTTACATCAGGCACAAGGAGTAGTAGTAGCTGTCAGTTCAACTGTAGCAACTCAAAATCTAGTTCCTAGTCATGTTCTCAATGCCAGATTTCAAAAAAACAGCCATACCATGGTAAAATTCTTCCTGCTACTGATTTCAATAATAAAATGTGGATTATAGACACTGATGCTACAGATCATATTGCTTGCACCATATCCTCTTTTATCTCTCTTAATCTAATTGAAAATCGCACCATCAAGTTGCCAAATAATCATAGTATAGTGGTTTCTCACATTGGCACAGTTAAACTCACATCAAATATTACTTTGTGTAATGTCTTTTATGTGCCACAATTTTGTTTCAAGTTGATATCAGTTAGCAAGTTGGTATCATAAAATCAATGTTGCCTTGTTATTACAAATGATCATTGTGAAATCCTAAATTTATAGCCCATGAAGAGGATTGGTATAGTTGATCTCAATCAGGATCTCTACACTTTGCATACTCCTATCTCTCCAACACATCTCTCAATAGTCAATAACAGTATCACTACTCCCACTAATAATGAGCATGATCATTTTGACCTCTGGCATTATAGAATGGGGCATGCTTCACATCAAAAATTCAGTAACTCAAATTTGTTAATCCTGCGGTTTCTACTATATCCAATAAGGCATGTGATGTGTGCCATTATGCCAAACAGAGAAAGTTACCCTTTCCTGTTAGTACCAGCAGTTCAGTTCATTCTTTTGAACTCTTACATATGGACATTTGGGGTCCCACTGAATATTCAATAAGAGGATTTTGTTACTTTCTTGCTGTCATATATGATTTTAGTCGATTTACTTGGATTTTCATCTTGAAAACCAAGTCAGAAGTTAGAGAAATCATTAAATATTTTTGTACTTTTGTTCAAAATCAGTTCAACAAAAATTTCAAGTGCATACTGTCACGATCCAAACTGAGGACCATGACCAGCGCTAGGGAATGGACAGGCTTAAAGCCACCAAAATTCATAGCAAGCCTAAACATAAATATACTTTGTATCTCAATCATGCTTTGATATAATATCATTCTAATATTTCATTGCATAATATAAACTCTACTAAATGTATATTTACAACCATAACATCACTAGGGGAGAGTGTATACTTATCCAATATATTTCCATATAATATATAGTCTAACATTTCTATATAAAGTACTGCAAAGATCTAGAATATGCAATATAATAAGAGAAATAGTTTTTAAAAAAATTATTACATCAAGGCCTCGCGAAGTGAAAAAGATGGGGGGCAGTCCAAAATAATATTAAGAGGATATCTACTATATGAGAAAAATAAATGAGAGGGATCAGCCTCCACTGAGTGAATCAATATCATATAACTTTATAACATACAGTCACACAATATTATACTAATAATATATATATATATATATATATGCAATGAGTTCATGTATCATGAAAAATCAATCATCAAACAATTGGGTGAGTAACTTAAGCAGAAACTTAAACCTCAATTCTACTAGCCAATGGCTCTCTTAATTTTAAAGGACTGGTGCCCTGAGAGCAAACTCAATCAGGGTCCTTTTCTCCAATTGTTCACTTATCCAAATGGTATCGGTGTCCTGAGAGACGAACTCAACCAGGGTTATCACCCTCAGCATCCATATACATTTCATATCATAATATATTTCATTTCCTGGGAGGCGAACTCGATAAGGGTATCTTATCAATTCATCAATAATCATAAAATTATTACCGGTGTACACATGATCCTGATGTAATACATCAGATGGCAGGTTCTGCAATAGTTCTTATCCCAACAATCACATCACAATATTATATCACATTCTCACCCAAACACATCTCCAGCAAATCATATTCAAGCATATATTACTATATGTATATTAATAATAATCATAAAAATATTATTTAATATTAATTAGCATGCCAGAGAAAATGTAGGAAAAAATGGTAACATGTTATAAAATCATATGATATTAACTCATAGATCTGTAGATTTCCTCAATTGGCTGCTTTTCACGACTCTGGAACAGCTGGTAGGGCCTCTGAAGAATCTATAAAAATTTAAGGAATATCAATATAATATCAAAAATAAATTTTAAGCCTAGACTCTTCTATGATTTCTACCGAAAATTCAGCAGCACCTCCTTTAAAAACTAGACAACCCCCCCCCTCCCCCCGCTTACGAGTCATAATCCTATAAAATATATCATCATCATGTCAACACAGTCAATTACAATCCGGGTCTCCAATTTATTATATACTCAATCAACATACATAATCAACTCAATAATCCATTACTTATCCATAATTCAACTTTATTAATAACCACCTCATGATTTTATTATAATGTCTAAATATATTATCCAATAATTCTCATAATCATGCATTTCATCAAATTACTCAATAAAATAAATTTATCATATTAATTAAATAATATACTTAAATTTCACAAATAAATTCATATTTCACAATCTAAAAATGGCACGAAAGTGTGGTTGGTACCAGATGACTCGATTTAACGAGCTGAAGATTCTGCCCAAAAATGTCCATTCAATGGTTGCCGGACTCCCATAATCGGAAAATTTCTGACGGTGACGGAATAACAATTAGAGGGTACCAACAGCTTCCTTAGGATGTGGGAAGTCCAAAAGTACAAGTCTTGTATCTTGGAAGTGACCGGAAACTCCTAGATCTATAAAATTTCCGGCGGCTCCAACGAGAAAATCCCAACTCTAATCAAGCCTCAAACGACGATGCTCAGAGCTCCAAAGGTCTAGTCCAAGATTTTTGGATCTCCTGAACTCATTTCCAATGTCAGAATGGTGAAAAGAGACCGAGAAGGTGGAAAATTAGTAGGGGCAGCTTGATGCTTGAAAATTTCCTCACTTATTCCTACGAATCTGGTTGGATTTCTAAAAATATATATTACCAAATGTTGAAGAGGTCGAAATCTACTTGTACTCCAAATTTTGCGTCGCTCAGAAGTCGTATGAGTGGTAATCGGAAATAAAGATGGTGGTGGGAGGAAGAGAGAGAGAGAGAGAGAAGAAGAGAGAGAGAGAGCTAACACC
This sequence comes from Balakata baccata, assembly GCA_949630135.1. NCBI lineage: Eukaryota > Viridiplantae > Streptophyta > Magnoliopsida > Malpighiales > Euphorbiaceae > Balakata > Balakata baccata. The sequence goes on from CATIWF010050576.1 coordinate 24,838, forward strand.
ATATTTATAGTCAGTGGCATTTTCGTAATTTTTATATCAACTATCGGATTTTACGGAATTTTACCCACAAAATAATTAAATCATGTATTATGAAAATTAAGGGTATTACATATACGTTCAGAAAATGATATTGAATTCCGTATGCCTCAATTTTATTTTGTCAATGGAATTCTACATCAAACTTCTTGTGTACACATACCACAACAAAATATTATTGTAGAAAGAAAGCACAAACACATTCTCAATGTGGCAAAAGCCTTAAAATTTCAAAGCCATCTTCCTGACACTTTCTGGCTTGAATTTGTTTCACACGCAGTTCATTTGATAAGTTGCACTCCTACACCTATTATTCAAAACAAAACCCCATATGAATCTTTGTACAGCCATAAACCATATCTTTCTCATATGAAAGTGTTTGGATTTTTGGCATATGCCTCTAATCAGTCACCTCACATATCCAAATTTGACAAAAGAGCACATAAATGTGTTTTTATTGGATATAAATCAGTAACTAAGGGATACAATAGGGGTGTCAAAATGAGTCATGATACGTGAATCCGATATGTAAAATACGTAAAATTAGCGGGTTAGTGTTGAATTTATATGAATTGGTATCATAAACAGGCTGGCATGTTTATGATACGGCTCAAATCGTATCGTGTCACGGGTTGACATGCGAACCCGTTAAATTTTTTCGTGTCATGTCAATCTGACCCGACCCAATCCATTTACAACACATGTAAATTTGCTGAAATATGAAGGGTAATAGTGTCATTTTACAAAAAATAATATATAAATATTATTTTCGTGTCGTGTCAGTCGTGTTATATCGTGTTAAATGACCCAAAAAAATATAATCATGTCGTATCAAATGACGCAAAAAGCATAATTGTGTTGTGTCAATTGACTCAAAAAGTATAATCGTATCGTGTTCGTGTTGGATTTTTTAACCCAAATACAACTCGAAAGTTAAACGTGTCGTATTCGTGTGACCTGTTTAATTTTCGTGTCAACACGTTTAATAAATAGATCGTGTTCGTGTTGACCCTAATCGTGTCACCTGAGTGGGTCGACACGATATGGCAACCCATTTTGACACCCCTAGGATACAAGTTGCTAAATTTACATGATAATGTTGTTACTGTTTCCAGACGTGTCCTATTCTATAAATCCATTTTTCCTTATCATTCACATACCTCACTTGATACTAACTTTGTTTTACCATTGCCTTATGACCATACCAATACCGATTCGAATTAGTTTGCTTCTTCTATTGATTCTCATTTTTCTCCTCTCGATACTTCTAACCTTCCTCTTTCATCTTCTCTTATACCTTTAAGAATATCCCTTCGAACCAAGCACCCACCTTCTTATTTATAGGAGTATCACTGTGGATTGGCCAGCACTTTGCAGCACCACCATTCCTCTTCGGCAACTTTGCCTTCTCAATCAGGTATGCCTCATTCTTTGTCTACAACCCTTTCTTATTCTAATATGAGTGCATCCCACAGATCTTTCTCTATTTCTAGTACCATTCCACCTAAACCAAAATCATATACATAAGCTATTCAGCACCAAGAATGGCAGTAAGCCATGAATGCATAAATTAAAGCTTTACAAGACAATTCAACATGGACTGTGGTCTCTTTACCTGCTGGAAAACATCCCATTGGCTGTAAATGGGTTTACATGATCAAGTATAATGCAGATGGTTCTGTGGAAAGATTCAAGGTAAGGTTGGTGGCACAAGGGTTTACTCAACAACCTAGAGTAGACTATCTTGATACTTTTTCCCCTGAGGCCAAGATGACCACAATCCGGATGTTGCTATCCATTGCAGCAATCAAGAATTAGCATCTTGAACAGCTTGATATAAATAATGTCTTTCCTTATGGTGATCTATATGAAGATGTGTGTATGAGATTACCTCCCGGTTTTTACTCTTCTGTTCCTCATGTCGTGTGTAAACTTCAAAAGAGTTTGTATGGTTTGAAGCAGGCTAGCAGACAATGATTCTCCAAATTGTCTAATGCTCTTATTTCCTAAGGATATAAACAGGCCCAAGCCGATCATTCTCTATTCATTAAAGACACAATTTCAAGTTTTATAGCAGTCATTGTAAATGTTGATGACATCATACTAGCAAGTGACTCAGCTGTTGACATCAAGTATCTCAAATGCTACTTAAATGGTACTTTCCAAATCAAAGACCTAGGTAAATTAAAATATTTCCTAGGCTTTGAAGTTGCTCAAAATCAATCTGGTATCAATATTTATCAGAGGAAATACACTTTGGAATTACTTGAAGAAATAGGGTTTTTGGGTTGTAAACCAGCTAAAACTCGTATGGTTCCTAAGGTCCTTAATCATTACGCTCCTATTATTCCTGATGTTACTTCATACCGTAAGCTCATAGGGCAACTTTTATATCTTACCAATACTAGACCTGACTTAGCTTTTGCTGTCCAGCAACTAAGTCAGTATCTTGATCGCCCCACAGAATCTCATGTTACTGCTGCTTATCGCATCCTCAGGTATCTTAAACATACCATTGGGCAGGGTTTCTTCTTCCCCTCTACTGGTTCGTTGGAGCTCAAGACTTTTTCTGATTAGGCGCCTTGCCTGCTAACCCGCCACTCCATTACAGGCTTTTGTGTTTTCCTCGGTAAGGAAATCCAAGAAGCAATCTACCATTTCCAAATCTTCAACTGAGGCCGAATATCGAGCAATGGCCATCACCACTGGTGAACTTCAATGGCTCCTCTACTTCATGATTTTCATATTTTGCATCCTAAACCTGCTCTGTGTGAGATGTTTAGTGAAATGCTCTCATATCCCATATCGGTAGATTGGGGGAAGTTCCTGGGCTAGATAAGGGGGAGGTTCCCTTGTCCTGTTAGACGCGTTTTAAACCCGTGAGGGGGTCTAATGGGACTCCCAAAGCGGACAATATCTGACAGATTGACACGTGGCCTGTGTGGCCCCGTGACAGTTGGTATCAGAGCCTACCCTGATCTCTAGTGTGTCAGTTGTCCAGTGGGACACTGGACCCTCGTGGTGGGGGAGGATGTGAGGGGTTCAGTGGAATGCCCTCATATCCCACATCAGTAGATTGGGGAAAGTTCCTGGGCTAGATGAGGGGGAGGTTCCCTTGTCCTGTTAGACTCATTTTAAACCTATGAGGGGGTCCAGTGGGACTCCCAAAGCGGACAATATCTGACAGATTGACACGTGGCCTGTGTGGTCTCGTGACAGTTGGTATCAGAGCCTACCCTGATCTCCGGTGTGTCAACCCTCGTGGTGGGGGAGGAAGTGAGGGGTTCAGTGGAATGCCCTCATATCTCACATCGGTAGATTGGAGGAAGTTCTTGGACTAGATAAGGGGGAGGTTCCCTTGTCCTGTTAGACGCGTTTTAAACCCGTGAGGGGGTCCAGTGGGACTCCCAAAGCGGACAATATCTGACAGATTGACACGTGGCCCCGTGACACTCTGCTGTATTGTGACAATCTCTCCGTGCTGCATATCGCTCATAATCCAGTGTTCCATGAGCGTACCAAGCACTACCATTTCCAAATCTTCAGCTGAGGCCGAATATCGAGCAATGGCCATCACCACTTGTGAACTTCAGTGGCTCCTCTACTTCATGATTTTCATATTTTGCATCCTAAACCTGCTCTATTGTATTGTGATGATCTCTCCGTGCTGCATATCGCTCATAATCCGGTGTTCCATGAGCGTACCAAGACATCGAACTGGATTGTCATGTGGTCCCGGAAAAGCTCAAAGCAGGTGTTCTTCATCTTCTACCCGTCTCCTCTGCTACTTAACTTGCTGATTTCGTTACTAAGGCCCATATTTTCCCCAACTTTCATCAATTATTGGTCAAGCTCGGAGTTCAAAATCTTTATACTCCTCACTTGCGAGGGGGTAATACCAGTATAGATGGCACAGAAGCTAGAGGAACATATGCCTTGAGTACAAGAACTTCACTGCAGCTTTCAACTTTTTCATATAGCAATAGTAAATGAGCTCTACCTAACTACAGCAACAATACAGTAGCTGACAAGAAGTATAAAGCCTATCACTCAAGGAATAGTAACTCAATT